>CAJNIZ010033714.1:0-17723 GCA_905231905.1 Symbiodinium pilosum | reverse complement strand
ATCCTAAACCCTGAACCCCAAATTGGAGAGAGCCACAGGGTTGGAGGTCTGCTTCCAAATCTGATCCTCCTCTCCAAGCGTGGGCCAGCTCTGCCTTGGTTCAAACCCTCCTCCCCTCCCAGACCCCTGGGCAAATCTAGAAAGTAGATCCCCCTTAAGGGCTCCTAGGGTTCTATAGGGCTATATAGGGTTTAAGATTTAGTGCTTAGGATTTCGAAGCCCAGACCCCCTAAAGGATCTAAAAAATGGAAGCCACCCAATGTGAACCCAATACTACATTGGGGAAACTAGCGATTATTAGGGGGGTCCATTTTTTGGATCCTTTAGGGGGTCTGGGAAGTAGATCCCCATTAAGGGTTCCTAGAAATTATCCAATCGTAGTATAGGGTACCATATTGGGGGTCTACTTTCTAGATCCTCCCAGGGGTCTGCGCTTGTAGGATATACGGGTTTGCCAAACATTAGGGGTACTTCGAGAAGGACATAAGAAGGTTTTTATACGGATATATAATTTAGGGAAATAGGGCTTCCAAAATTAGATTATTGTCACCTTTCGCGGCTTTCCCATCATGTAAGCAACCCCCCCAACCCTAATCTGGGTTGCTGTTAAGGAACTTAAATTAAGTTACTATATTGGGGAAACCCTATTATTTACTATATATACCCATTATGGTAACTTTATTGAAGTTCCTTAACGGCAACCCAGTAATGGTAGATGTGCCCAATACATTTTAACATGCCACAGTGGCGGTGGCGGCTTAACATTAGGAGGAATTAAGCGGCCCCAGCCCTAAGTATGAATACGCCGTATGAATACTGTCCCTAATATCCCAGACCCCCTAAAGGATCCAAAAAATGAAACCCCCTAATAATCCCTACTTTCCCCAATGTAGTAATGGGTTTATATTGGGTGGGTTCCATTTTTTGGATCCTTTAGGGGGTCTGCGTATATAGTGGCTGGCGAGTATTTAGCATCAGGGGGTACGGCAGTTCATTACTAGGGTGAGGGGAGTACTTGCAGGAAAGAGCCTGGAAACCACCACATGTTATTTCGAGCTCAGGGTCCATGGGGTTATATGGTAGTTTCCCAAAATAATGGCACCCCAATATGGGCCCCAACATACTATAGTCCTTATTATGGGGACCCCCAAAAAGGGTACCCTAATTTGGGGAAACCGCCATATAGGGTTTGGATCACTTTGAAGCTTTTTCGTTTGATGGTTTAGGCCTTAGGATTTTAGTAGGAGCTGAGGGCTGAAAGCGTTAGAATGCATAAAGGGTTCAGGGTTTAGGGTTTAGGGATATATTGCGAGTTGTATGTTTTGAGCCTTTCGCAGGGGCTTAGAGGTATTCATGGGGACTCGCGCCCCTTCCAGACCTGCACTCCTTATCCCTCAGCCCCTAAATTGACTAAACCCCTCAACCTCTGAAACTAAACCCCTCCGCTAACCTCCTAAGCCCAAAGCCCGTAAACTTTAAACCCCTAGACAGCTACTTAGGATTCAATATTAAGGGCTGACATACGAGCCTATCAGGTAGGTATTCTTTTGAAAAGGGAGCCCCCAGCAGCTCCAGGGATAGACAGGGATTTCAGGGGATTATGCGGGTCCCCGTGAGGGATACGGACCATGTCGAGAAATGGCCTTTTCGGGGTTTCAGGTGTAAGGTTTCAGGGTTTAGGGTAGCAGCTCGATCATAATGGAGCCCTGTAGTGAAGAATCTAGGGTAAAATTGGACATGCGCGTGGAAATTTTGAGTATACAGTGGCAGAATGGTTGGTGACATTCACAGCAGAACTTCGTAGTCCATCATGAGTTGCGGCGTGGACGTCCGCCGCAAACTCAACTCCGAGAAGATGCTCTCCGGTGGCACCAGGGGTTTAGTGGTAGTTGTCATGGGAGCATTGAGAGGTTGGTCCAAACATGTCATGGCAGCATTGAAACCTCCGCAACAATGCCAGCTGGTAAGACCGGTCTTTTGAGCGAGGCCTTTCAACACTTTCGTCAGTGTCAAAGCAAAGACCCGCTGGGCTATGGCGGGTGACCCTCTGGACAAACAGTCTCCCAGGCCAGGGACGAGCAGGGCATCTGTTACTACCTTACTACCAATGTTTAAAAGTAGTTTCCATGTTCTTTCCATTATCCCTACATAACCCCAATATATAGCCTACTATAGATAATATTCCCTATATGACCCCAACATATACCCTACTATATCATAGTTATTTTACCACTGTTTCCAGCAGACATCACATGCACCGCATCTGCTGATGTTGTTTGAGGGGCAGCTTCTATTTGAGATGCATTCGCATGATTTAGCTCTTGCAGTTGGCTTTTCACAGCTGCTGCTTTCTTAGTGGCTCATGGGGGCGGGCAGCTTATTGTAGATGACATTCCGGATTGCCCTTCCTGATTAGTTGGATCTCCGGGTTTGTTCTGGCACCACATGGATCCATGATTTGTGAAGGATATCATGTCGCCCTGCTTGTGCTTTTCTGCAAGGCGGGGACGCTACCCTTTTTCGCTGGCACCAGCTTGCTCCACCCAGAGCTGGTTCATTTGTGCGGTACTGCACCTTTCTGCTTGTTCATGGGTCATGCATCCTCCAAGGTAATCAAATCCAACGATTTCTGGCCCACACTCTTCCATAAAGGGGTCGTGAGTCCATTGTGGGAGTCCCTGGTAGGATTCCACCACCCTTTTCAGGCGAGGGTGCCTTGGGGGCCCTGTTTGAACTTGTGAATTCGTCCAATGAACCGCAGCAACCATGAAGGCAGTCCGGTGCGTCCCTTCACTTACGTTTGGTTAGCTAGGAATGGAGGAATGGATCATCACAGTAGTCCCTATTTAACCCATTATAGTAGTTTCCATTTTTTCTTTTCCATTCCTTCGTTCCCGGCTAACCAAGGGTAAGTCCAAAGCTCTCCAGGCAAAGTGTGAAGCAGGAAATGCCTCACTAAGTTCTCTGAAGAACCGTCCCACCCTCCCCAAAACGAACATAGGTCCCCATACCTGTTTGACCTCAAAAGACTGTGTTTCCATGCTTTGATAATCTGTTTGGGGGACTGCATGATCAACCCTTAACATCCCTCAGACCATCAGCGTCATAGGATACTACCGTAACAACATTGGAAACCGTTGTCTTGGGGACCTGTACAAACACGACCAATCAGGGACCTCCAAATTTTAGCCAGCAGCTCAACAAACTAGCCTGAGGGTCAAAAGCCTCGATGAAGAAATCACCACATTCCCAGACCTCTTATAGCCTCCAGATGGCAGTTTCCCAAAATAAGGACCCCAACATATACCCCCAAAAATCTAATCCCTATTATAGGGACCCCTCAACAGTACCCCTACTTTGGGGAAACTCCTACGTGTCCTACAACATTCCTGCGCAGTTGCGGGGATAACCCGAAAGCTACACATTCTGCCCATCGGCCAAGATGCCTGAAGTACAAGGCCCCATTGACACGGAAATCTTCCAGTTGGTCAAGGATTGCAAAGTTGTCGGATTCCGGATCTGTTGGATTCCTCAATGAATTGGATAGTGGCTGAGCCCAGGGTTTGCGTAAGTAAGGCTTATCCTAAGATAGAAGAAAATTTTGGGTACCGCAACCCCGAAATAAGGACCTTATGACTGTTGCATGACTCTCACAAGGTCCTTCGCATTAAAAAAAACCCTCTGACTATCATATGGTTTAGGGCCGACGGCGTCCTCACCATCTTTACAAACATGGAAGTCTTCTATGCGCGGTCTGGAATTGCCTACCCCCGGACCCTAAACTACTGCCCTGTAATCTACTTAGCTGGTGGAGGATGATACACAGATGATGCAACAAGGTGTACATGGGAAGTTTTGAATACATGCCACCCTGAAAAGAATGTTCTCAGAAATTCTGCAGAAGCCCCGCACCTGCGCAAAGGGTCTACATCAATGGGATGGATGAGGGTTCCAGAGCGCACAGTGCGCTATTGTTGCAGCAGACCCGGCATGATTTTTGCATGAAACCACCCTAAACCATTCTTACAGCCCTTCAAACAGCAAGAGCTCTTCGACCACTCGTCTGCGGAGAAGAAATATGGCACTGTCTGCCGGAACACAAGCCGCCAATGGTCCTGGAAGGGATGGGAGCTGGTCGTTTGAGAAGCTATATACAATAGTAGCGTCCATTTTCTTTTCCATTTTCCCAACAGAACCCCAATATACTATAGTAGTTTCTATTTTCTTTTCCATTCTCCCTATATAACCCCAATATAGCCCCTATAACCCTAAGCCCTTCAAACTTTAAGGGGTTCAGGCCTGTAAGCCTCCTTTAGCCAAAGCTGAGACGGGGCGAGCCGGAGTGGATCCCTAGAAAAATTTGCCTAAATATACAAGGTATATTGGGGTTATATTGGGTTTTCTTGGGATAATGGAAAATAAAATGGAAACTCCTATAGCATATTGCGGTACAAAACATGTAGCCATTGTTGGTCAAGTTGTTCTTGTTAGTGTCAAGAGTATCCAAACCTACTCTACGTTGGCAGGCTTCGTTGGTCCTGCACTGCACTTGCAGATTTAAAAAATCTTGGGATGCGTGAGTCTTACTGCGGATGGAGCTGGAGCAGCATGCTAAAGTCAGTAAGCCCCACAAATTTCAAGACTTGACTTGACGTACCTTGTTGCAAACTTTGTTCCATCCTAAACCCTAGCCCATAAGCCCTAAAATCCTAAAACCCTTAAACCATGAAACCCTCAACTGTATGGCCCCTCTGTCCTTTGTAGTTTTTGTCGTCGACGATTTCCTTGATTTCCATCGTCTGTTCCTGCGCTCGCTCCTTACTTCAGAGATTGGGAACGGTACAGTAATGATATAGAAATAATAGTAGTAATCGTAATTGTAGTAGCAGGGAATACTTTTTCGCCAGAAACGACATGCGAATTTGGCAAACCCTAAACCTTAATCCCACGCCCTATGCGCCCATATAAGTATCCGCGTGGTTAACCCCCTGCACAAGTCTTACAATGAATATAGAATGTCTTGGAAAATCAGATTTCCTGATCTGCTAGACAACCGCCAACTTGTAGTTCTTCACATGGGGGTGGGTTTATGGGTGTGGTTCTCGCGACCCTCTGGTCCAAGGTACTCTTGAGAATGCTCTTCCTTACATGAGCTATAGTCTAAACTCCTACTATCCCCTTTAATAAGAGCTATCATAGTCCCCTATACAATCCCCTATATAACCCCCTTTAAGGAGTTTAGACTATAGTTTACATGGGGATCCTACTGGCAAAGGCAACTTGGCCTATGGTATTGTTGGGGACAGCCATTTCCCAGACCCCCTAAAGGATCCAAAAAATGGAACCCCCGAATAATCCCTAGCTTACCCAATGTAATAATGGGCCCATATTTGGGGGGTTCCATTTTTCGGATCCTTTAGTGGGTCTGGGTTTGTGAACAACCGCCACGAAGGGATCAGAATGGGGCCTGCTGAAGCGCAGTCTTCTTGAGCATGAGCAGGCTCGTCATGTCTAATCAGTGACACGATTGTTTTCTGTTTTCTTGCAGTTGTAAGCACACTTGACGCTAACGCCGAACTTTTTAAGTGTATGCAGATGCGTTGCCTTAAGCCTCCGGCTCCAGCACTTCGGTGTACGTGTCGTGAAGCGCGTGGCGGCTGACTCAGTACGTCTCTCTGAAGGTGTGCTCCCCCTCCGGCGTGGCAAGGACGTAGTCGCCCGCCTCCACTTTCTGCGCGGATCCCCAGCTGGCGAGAAACTGGCCTTCTGGTATATCGCCGTCTTCAACCCCAACGAAGATTCGCAGTTTTTGAGGAGGATCTTAAATGGCGGTATTCGTGGTCTCGAAGACTCCGTCCACAAACGTGTCCACCTTCTCCTCCTGCCCGGCAATTCTTGCCAAAATTGCTGCGCTCTTGTACGCAAGGCGCCCCTGCGTCTCGAACTTGGGGCGGAGGCGATCCATGACCTGGAGGTCCGTGAGCATTGTGCTGACAAGCGAGCCCGTCTAGGGCCTATAGGGAGGATCAGGAATCTGAAGCTCATGGCTCGACTTCCAAAGACGTCAAGGCTGCTCTCAAAGGCAAAGGAGTCTCTTGGCAAGTCTCACCTCGGCGCCTGGCATTGCCATTGCACCGAGCAATCGTAACGGCAAGCTGCTCGTTGAGGCGGCCGCAGATTGTGGCCACTTCGGCCCCCTCAAGCGCAGCAACTTGCGCCGCTAGGCGGTGTAGCAGGGCTGCTGCTCCTTTGGCCTGGCCCCCGTGCGCCTCAGAAACAATGGGTCTGTATGCGACACCAACCGCCTGGCACAAGGCCTCCGTACGTTGATGTCTGCATTTGTGGAGGCTATAGGCCTCGGCGGCTCCAGCTGGAGAGCGCCGGTGGCTTCAATGTGATTGGGTCCCAAGGCATTGATGACGGCAAAGACGAGCGCCAGCGGCCCTGGGACGCGCCAGCTGCATCTGGCAGGCGATCAAGCAGAGGTCCTGGCCGAGGCAAGAGGATATCGGCTGGCCTGCGTCTCTCCAGACTAGCCCCTTCCAGAACGCCTGCAAGGACCGGTTGAAGGCCGGCACGGCGGCAGTAGTCATTGACGATGTCTCGGACTTGGTTGTGGGTGACGACCGCGTCCCCTCCGGACATGCATGACCGGGCATGACGGCCACCTGCCTGCGAAAGGGCATTGTCAAGTGTCAGAGATGGCACAAGGTTCCACAATGCGGTGGCGCCAGGCGCGGAGGTCGCATGGAGGCGTGAGATGTCGGCAGGGCCTGCTTCAGCCCTCCAGGCAGCAAGCGCTGCGCAGGTCAGTTTCTTCGCGACTGCTCGCTGCCGCAGGTTCTCATCCAGTTCAGGCCTGAGTTCAGGGGGCAACCCCGCGTCCAGTAAGCGCCAGTTGCAGCGATCAACAGCAGCAGTTGTGTGGGCCGAAGGCGGTCCGTCAGCAGGCAGCCCGGCTACGCAAGGGTAGCCTGTGCCCAAACATGGCCGGCCTTAAGTGTATACAGTCCCTAATACATCTTGGAGTATATGACGGTCGTCCGCTACCAGATTGTACATGTGTATGTACAGTCCTATAGCCCTATTTGCTGTAGCCAGCAATTGCAGTAGGTCTTGACCAGGACATTTCTACTTCCTGCTTCTGGTGTTCAAACAAAAGGCTCCGATTCCGAGATTGGGGGACTTTCAAACCCTCTCATACCTTTCCACGTGGCAACCGTGGCTCAGTTGGGCCCGTAAATTATGAAATGATACTTTTGGTAGAAGAACGTTACAACTATCGTTGCGCATTCCTTATGTTGTTTCATAGACTGAAAGTCAAGAAAAATTCTTAACAATGACCCAAGATGCAACTTCTTCTTCACATGATGGATGATACGTCTTATGGGCCCCATGCGCGGCACGGGATCATCAGCCTGTCGATATAGCATCCTCTAAATGGACTGCAGTCTTCATAGGGCCCTTTTGGGATCTACATTCGGGTCGAGACATTACGGGCTGGGGTTCGAAGCCCGAAGGCTATAGTATCGAAATGCCATGAAACGTGTTACTTTTCACTTTTCCACAAATGTTTGGGTTGGAGATACTGATGTCCCAACTTTCGGCCCTAGGATTAACGCGGATCCGAGTTTAAGTAAGGCAGGGCGAAGGCTGGGGTTGGGGGGTTAAGCAGACTTTCCAGTGTAGTACCTGAGGATGTAACCAGTTAAGGACATAGGGCTTAGGGTTGAGGGTACGCAAAAATGTAGCATCCAGTGGAAAAGCAAATTGAACATGAAATGGAATCTGGGGTGAATACTGTTGATACGAAAAATCCTGCATGATCTTAGTATACTATAATGCCAGAAGTCCCAAGGGAATAAGGTACCTAGCGTCATGAAAAATCTTTAGTATCCACCGTACGAAGTCTCACAATACAAACGTAAGGTTTCCTGAACCGTTTACATGGACAGTTTGGACCGGGTTGCTGTTAAGGAACTTAATGTGAAATAACATAATCTGGGTATATGGTGAATAATCGGGTTATCCTTCTTCTTCTAACTTACTCTAAGTTCCTTAACAACAACAACCCAGCAGAGGGATCCCCTTATATACACCTGAATCATACAGCCTTCAAATTTTCGAGCCCAAAACCGAACCCAAATCACCTTAAGCCTCCAGCCCTAATCCTGAAATGGGTTGCTCTAGGGTTCAAGGTTGCCCTAAACCCTAAACCCTAAGCCTGAAACCCTAAACCTTCCCACGAAACCTCAAGGAATGGGATTTTTACCACGCAACGGGAGCCTGAACATTTGTAACCTCTTCAGGACTCAAACTGGCATGGAATCTGAAAAAGGGCACTTCGTAGACTTCTCTCCTTTTAAATATGGGGGCTAGGAGGTTCCATGATACTTTGATTGGGTCTATGAGGTTTCTGGTATTGCTCCTTTTCTCCTAGCTTGGGAATTGATTGCGGGCGTTTTCTGTTCTCTACTATACCTCCGCCACCCCAACACCTAGCCGCCCTAGGGTTTCCCTTCCCCTGTCAAATCCTAAAACCCAAGAACTCTGAACTGATGCCGTCAATCCGGAACCCGGATACCCCGCGTCTCTTGTGTAATTGGGAATCTCCACTCTTTAGTCATACCAGAAGGATTTAGGGGCTTAGCGTTTTGGATTTAGCGTTGAAGGATTTGGGGGCTTAGCGTTTTGGATTTAGCGTTGATCATATTTTGGGGTACATAAAAGGACCCTCTTCCTGAAAATCCCTCAGCGTTGAAAAGAAAACTCTTCACTTTGATCGCTTCCCCTAACACTAACCCTAAACCCTTAAACCCCTAAAGCCCTAGGGGGTGAGGAGGTTGATTCTCAAATCGGGGTAAAGATTTCTCTTGCACGTTTGGTAGCCGTTAGAAACCCAAGTCCTTTAAGAGAGTCCTAGGAAGATGCCTGAAACGCTACCCTAAACCGTGAATCTCTGAAGAAGACGCTTATAACTTCTAGACAATATAAGCCCATTTTTGCGAACCTGTATCTCCAAACTTACGCCCTGCCTATCCATATGCCCACCCTAAAGGGGCCTGAGCAAATGTAAAAAATGTAAATGTACACATATTTGCTTTCTTTGCTCCACTCATTTTGTTCCATGTTCAATCAGCCCTAAACCCTGAGCCCTAAACCGTAAACCCTGAACCCCAAACCCTGAACCCCAAACCCTAAACCCTGAACCCTAAACTCATGGCATAGGCCGCCCACCTTCGATGGTGGGCGGCGCTTAAGCCGCTCGACATCGACCTCGCTGGCGCAGGTCGATCAGCACGCTCGCCTGCCTTCCCACAGCCAGGGGCACGTTAGCACCCACGAGAGGTCAGGTATCTTCCAGGGTTTCCCGACCTCCGGCCTCTTCCCTCAGGGCTATGGGGGCCTCAGGGCTGCCAGGGCCTGCCTGTGAAGGATCCAGTGCCGTCTTTTAGGGCTCCAGGGCCTCGGGCTTCCAAGCTCCCCAAGCTGCCAAGGCCGAGGCCTCAGGGCCCAAAAATTGTCCAGGGCTGAACAACTCCAAGGCTGTGAAGTTCGGGCACACAATCTATGAATCACTGCCGCTACGCAACATTGCAGCAAACCCAAAACCTTGATCCCTGAACCCTAAACCCTGAACCCCAAACCCTGAACGCTAAACTACACGCAGTTCAATCAGCTAAAGTGCCCCTGTGATCACCCGCACCTGCTCAGCCACAGCCGGCACTCTGGCCTGGATAGCGTTAACAAGAGGATTTTGGAACCCCAAACCCTATGATTTAGGGTTAAGGGTTTAGAGTCCTCTTCCGGATAGCACTAACAAGAGGATTTTGGAACCCCCCTATGATAAAAGCCATATGAGCTATAGTCTAACGCTAGGGGGCTACTATCGGGGTTAGTACGGGGATACTTGGAGTTTAGACTATGGCTCACATGCGACTCTACAATGCAGAAAGCCCTCTGATCCAGTGCTGTCTTTGTGGCTGAAAAATGTATATGCCAGTCTACGATGTCATGATTGGGCTGCCAAAGCCCTCTAATTCAGTGTTGCTTTGGTGCTAACATAGGCCCAAAATACTCTATTTCCTATGATAGGGACCCAATAAAGTACCCCAAATTTCGGGAACCCCCCCCAACAGATTATGGGGGTCAGTTTCCCTTTGAACGGGCCATCGGGGTATACAGTCCCTTTAAAGGGGTTATAGGGATATTTCTGGTCCCTTTGAAGGGGTTATAGGGGCATATGGCGATCTCAAGGGTCACGTTTAGGGTTTGGGGCTTCCAGGCTGGAAGTTACCACATGGGTACCCGCACATAGAGCTCATGTAAGGCTTGTCAGGGAACTAGAAGGTATGTAAGGGATATGACAGGTATATCAGGCCTATGTAAGGCGTACATGGGGGAAACAACTCACCTGAAATTTTCCAAATGTGTGTCTAGTCTTCATCTGTGGTCGTACCGAACAAGAGACCATTTGTTTCAAAAAACAAAAAGGAGAAGGTTATCTTGTGCTACATGAACGCCAACGATATCCCCAGATCAAGAATCACCTCGCCTAGTATCAAGAACGCCCACCCTGCAATATCAAATGCTCGAATTGCAGTATACCATAATGTATTGGGAATATTCAAACCCTAAAACCTTAATATTAGGGGGTGGGAAGTTTTTTAGTATTGGGGGGGGATTATTATAGCACTGGGTAGCATTCTGAAAGAAAATAGCCTAGCAGACCCTTCAAAGGGGCAAGAAGGATACATTAGGGCTTAGGGTTCAGGGTCTAAGGCTTTTGGGTTCAGGGACCCTAAGCCATAAACCCTAAACCCCTAAACCCTGAGGGTTTCAGTGTTTCGGGTTTCACGGTTTCGGGTTTCCAGGGAACCAAGGGCTCCTAGTATGGGCCCTGAGCCCTGGGATCCTCATATACCTACTATACATCCCACATGTATCCTCAAGGGCCCGTTGAATCCGCCTAAACGGCCTAAGGGCCACATTAGGGGCCCATCCTTGACTCCTTAGGAGTTCCCGTGAATTGGGGATTTTCTTTGGAGGTACCTATAATAAGAACTATAGTTTCTTGGGGTCTGCGTTGGGGTTCCTCTACTTAAGGAAGCTGCCACATAGGGTTCAGGCCTTCTGGATCCAGGATCAATCGCACAACTTCGGCTCCAAACCCAATGCCCAAGGTACAAAGGGGTTTATCATGGGTTTCCTTACTACCCCCTAGGGTTTGGGTTTAAGGTTTCAGGATTAAGGGTCTTCCCCTCTCTATACTACCCCAGGTTCCCCCTTAATGAACATTAATTAGATTTAATTAGCCCTATAATTAAGGAGGGAACCCAGGGGGGTAGTGTAGAGGGGGGTAGTAGGGGAACCCATGGGTTTAAGCAGGAAGCCCTTTGCAACCTTTTCCTGAGCCCTATAAATCCCGAACCCATGGAATCTAACACCGCATACCTCCCAGATCTTAACTCCTCCAGACTCTGTCTGAACACTATCAACCCGACCCCGCGAACTTTCTCTCAACCCTAAACTGAGAAACCACATTGAAACCCTGACTCCCTGCTTACAGAAAAGCTTGTCCCCATGTAATCCCTCAAGGGAGATCCCTGTAACCCTTATAGCATCCTTTTTTGTAACCCAAGGGTCCCGAAAGCCCTGAACCCGAAGTAGTAGTTTCCATTTTCTTTTCCATTCTCCCTATATAATCCCAGCATTTACCCTATAATCCCTATAATACCCTAAACCCTAAACCCCATTATATTATAGTAGTTTCCATTTTCTTTTCCATTATCCCTATGTAATCCCTATATAACCCCTAATCCTAAACC
Source organism: Symbiodinium pilosum (assembly GCA_905231905.1). Taxonomy (NCBI): domain Eukaryota; class Dinophyceae; order Suessiales; family Symbiodiniaceae; genus Symbiodinium; species Symbiodinium pilosum. The sequence goes on along the minus strand of CAJNIZ010033714.1, from coordinate 5,895 downwards.
CCTAAATCCCTATATAACCCCTATATACCCTACTATAACCCTAAAGCCTATAATCCCTATTTGGGGTTGAGGGTTTGGGGCCATTACGGGAACCACTTCTCTTGCCTGAATCAAGGAAGTGATGTCCGAGTCATTGCTTTCCTGCCTATCACCGTGAATCTTGTGGAGTGAGGATGAGGGTTTAGGGTTTACGGGATTTAGGGTTTAGGGGTTTTGGGGATTGAAGTTTCGGGATTTAGGGTTTAGAGTTTAGGATTTAGAGTTGAGGGATGAAGGCTTAGGGGATTGGGGTGTGAAGTTTAAGGATTTGGGTTCAGGGTGTGCAAGCCACTAGAGCCTGGGCTTTGGGTATAGAGATTCAGGTGTATAGCGCGTTGGGAATCAAGATACTTTTTCAAGCTACAGACCAAATCTTGGACTCCCCGCAGGAAGAACCATAGCAACTGTTTCAGGGTTCCCATTATGATGCCGCAGCTACATGTATCTGATGATCAAAAGAGGGCCTGACACCTAGAGAATACTGTTACATCTGTCCATATGAGGAGCCCGTAATAATGGGAACAAGGGGCTTGTGAGACCAACGAATGTTGCTAAAGCTCAGATGAAAAAGGGGAAACCTATCACGCTCTAAACTCCAACAGTTCTCATGGGTTCCCCTTCTCATTACCCCTCCCCGGGGTTGCTCCGCATCCACTGTTCTTTGCAATAGGGCTGGTCGGGGGAGCCCACGAAAGTCTAAACAGACGGGCCTGTCAGAACCCTAATGCAAATCCTTTGGCCTGACCCCTACACCACAGACCGTCAATCCGCTCTAAGGTGGAAACCATGGGCCCCTAAGTATGGGCCCTTAACCCTGGGATCCTTCTATTACTATATAAAGGGTCCCTGCATTCCACCCAAAAAAGCCTAGGGCCTAGCGGCCTATATTAGGGGCCCGTACTTTTAACCTGGGGTTCTCAACCCGAAACAGCCCATCAAGCCTAGCCAGCCTTACAAGCCTCACAAACGCCTCTGGACGCCTATGCTACCCAGACCCCCCAAAGGATCCAAAAAATGGAATCCCCCCAAATATGAACCCATTACTACAATGGGGTAACTAGGGGATTATTAGGGGGTTCCATTTTTGGGATCCTTTACGGGTCCGGGTGCAAATCCTATCTGCCCTTTACAACCCAGGGAAACCTCTACAAAGCCTATCAACCCATCCACAGTACCATGTAGCCTTCTAAATGGCAAGGACAGGAATTCTGGCTGTCTTCCCTTTTTTGTTATATGCGGGGTGTGAGGGAATCATAGGGGCAATTCTTCAGACCTTTGCATAGAGCCCTGACACGTACAACGTCTACAAAACCTACGCAGCTTTAACACACTGTCAAGACCGTAGACCCTATCAATCCTCACTTTTGACCCATTGGAGGGTCCGAGAGACTTAATAAGCAGGCTAATAATGGGGATAAGTAAAGCTATTCTTGTTGGGGTCATCGGTGTACTTTCTATGTTCCCCTTAAACCCTAAAGCCTAGGCCCTAAACATTAAATCCTAAGCCCTAGACCCTAGGCCCAATACTGTGAATCCTGTATCGATTCTCCACATGGAAATTTCCGTAAATAAGGGGACCCCAATAAAGAGCCCAAATACTACAGCCAACATGCTAGGGATCCCTAAATCGGTGCCCCTAATGTTGGGAAACTCGAAGCCGTTAACCCTAAGCCCTAAACCCTCAGCTCTAAGCTTTCAACCCTCAACCCTAGGCCCTAAACAGTCCGGTATCAGCCCTTTCTTTGCCTGCAAGCACTGTTGGTGCCCTGGAAAACGCAAGCTTTCTCCAAGGTAGATGCAACCTGAGCTGGATGGAGGGTAAAGGGCCACCCTAAACCCTAAACCCCTAGCGTTTACGGGCTGGAGTCGGGGGCTTTAGAGCGTAAGTATTCAAGGGTTAAGGCTTAGGACTCTTTGGATTTAGGGCTTTTTAGAGCTTAGGGGTTTAAGGCTTAGGGTCCTGGGGTTCACTTTAACGCCACCCCCAAACCATTTTTGAATACATCTTGGTAGCCCCAACCCTGCAATCAAGGACCCTTTAACTATCATATGAGCTATAGTCCAAACTCCTAGAATCCCCCTTAATAACCGAAGCGGAAAGATCTCACGAATCACTCGAGGTTGTTCATGCATGGGCCCAAAAGAACGGGCCGAGGGCAACCCAAAGCCTCGGCCCGAGCAACCTTCGACACTATATCCCCAAGAAACCACTATCTAACCCCAGTTTCCATTTCATTTTCCATCTTCTTTTCCATTTGATTCTCCATTATAGGGCCCTAAACCCTACGTTATTGGGTACCAGCTCATCTTGGCCGCGCTTGCCTCCACGCTGCTGGCGGAGAAGATCTCTCTCCTCTCTCGCCTTACGCAGGATTTTCGCAAGTGCGGCTTCTTTTTCGGTTTCGAGCTTGACGTAGTCAAGGAGATCTGGAGCCACCATCAGGGTGCAGCGTGCCAGGTTAGTCCCCCCAAAACTTGCGGGCTCAGCCCTCCTGACACCCCTTTGGACTCGGCTTCCCTGGCTTTCTCAGCGTACGGAAACTGAATGGGCTGGAGACGCCTGGTCATAGCTTCCAGAGACATCAGGTTGTAGGCGTTCAGCTGGTCAACTTGCATGGCGTGTCTCAGGTACATTGAAACCTGAAAATATTCCTGGACACCTCAGGATGATGTCTCCCCTATAATTGTCCACTACAATATAATCCCCTATTTGACCCCCCTTGAGGAGTGTAGACTATAGCTCATATATGACTATGACCCTGGTTCCTAATTTAGGGGTTGGGGTTACCGGGGTCCTAGTTGAGGCTTATCTTTAGAATAATCACAGCAAAAAATGTATGCACAAAAGAAGTAAATCATATTAGTGTTGCTGTTATAATCTTCTTGTTGTCTTACTGGTGGTTAGCCGGGAATGATGGGAATGTAAGCCCCCCATATAATCCTCAGAAAATGCATTCCCCTGTTCCCCACTAACTCCCCCCTCCCGTTTTGGTCACTAACCGCTAACCCCCCGGGTCTTGGTCATTATAAGGGCCCTAAACCCTTAACCCTGATGTTGTTATTGGTGGTGTTGTTACATAATATTGGCTAGGTAGGTACTGCAGCGCCAACACGGTAGATTCCACCCGAGGGTCCAGGATTGGTAGAGTTAGGAATGGAAATTGAGCCATAGTCTAAACTCCTTAAAGGGGGATTATATAGGGGACTCCTCTAGGGGCTATTAAGGGGGATACTACGAGTTTAGACTATAGCTCAATTGGGTTTGAATGGGGCTTAGGGAGTGCAAAGTCAAGGCTTAAGCTGCATGTTCCAGGGCCTAGGTTTGGTTAAATGTTACCCAAAATAATGTGACCCCAATGTAGATCTCCCAAAATACTATAATCCTGCTTATTGGGACCCCGAAAGGGTTCCCCTAGTTTTGGGAAACCACAACATGCTACCCATTGGGATCATCTTAGAAGAGCAGAAGTTTATAATCCTCATGGGGCTCAGAAATATCTATGTCAGAAATAGTAGAACTTAGCTAGATAATGTAGGAGCCGAAATACTTGGAATAACGACAAGCAAGTGGAATGACCAAATGGCAACCAGGATTGTAGGAATTAACCCTTCATGCTTATCTTCAGTGTGCCCCCGCTCCTGCCAATATATGAGGTCTCCTGTGGGCAATATTTCACATCAAAAGTGTGTTTCTGTTAGCATGAAACGTACACCCAAATACCGGGCTCCTTCACCATGGACACTAAATGGAAATCATATCCCTTTGGGTACTTGGAGGACTACAGCACCTTGTGCTTGGCGAACCCTGTGGATTCGTTTGTGCAGGCTTTTTAAACGACGATTTCGAACTTCTGTATCGTCTAGGGTGGAGGTCTCCAGAAGTCATCTGAACTCCTTAAAGGGAGTATATTAGGGTTATATAGGGGATATATAGGGGTTATATACGGATAATGGAAAAGAAAATAGCAACTACTATTAAGGGTTTAGGATTTAGGGAATCTTTGTTGGGGGGCAGAGACTCAGCCCTCCAAGCAACACTCGTGACATTTGCACTCAAGCCCAAATCCCGAAAAAGAAAAGACACCACACTCCTAAATCCAAACCTCTACACCGTCACTTAACCGCCAACCCTTGAATGCCGAAAATCCAAATCCTAAGGTCTTCGAATCTGACTTACCCAAACCGCGGGCCCTCAATAGACCCCTAAATACTAAGTAGATAGAATATGTGGTTAAGAGGGAATGTTACTCCATCTAAACCTCCTGAAGCCCTAAGCTTTCTGGTGTGCTTTTCACCTCTTGTTTGAATTTGTGCACTTCTTTCCTCACTAACCGCAAGTAAATCCCAAGGTAAATTCCTCGAGGACTCCAGAATAAGACAAAACACCCAAGAAGAGAGACGTGAAGGGCTGCTTCGAGAATCTGTCCTATCTGGGGACCTGAACCCTAAACCCGAAGGGGGCCCCTAAGAATCAACAAGAGTTTAGGACCTAGGCCTAAACCCTAAACCCTCAAATTTAGGGTTTACCAAAAATCCCAAAATTTGGGAGCAGAGTTGCTACAGATAAGCTGGCCAGCAAGACCCACACTCGCACCTCGATTTGCATTTCTTTTTTTGGGGGGGTTAGGGGGGCCTACAGGGGAGTATTGTGGGAAAACAGGGGGTAATGAGTGGATTATAAGGGTTGTATGAAAGCTTTACGAGGCATACATATATGTATATATATATACATATATATATATGTATATATAGGAGGGGCTATAGGTTTTTTCAGGGTAATCCAAGGATGATATCGGAGAGCAACACTTTGTGATCATTGAGGCTCCCACGGTACTTGTACCGCACGCTTCCATACGAACGAAATTTTATCAGTTGGGGTTTCTCAAAATGGTTTCGCATTAGGCCCCGGAATATATAGACCCACAAAGGTACTATGGTATCCATTTTGAGGATTCTATAAAGACTGTTTACCGTCCATACTGTAAGTTCTTGGGATGACGGTTCGTGGCATGTTTGAACAGACGCGGTTTGCGGTTTAGGTTTAGGGTTTAGGGCATCTATACAGCGATTCAAACACCTGGGTTCCCCCCTACTACCCCCCCTTAGATTCCCCCTTATGGGGCTAGTAATCCGTAGAGAATCTTAATAAAGGGGGACCCGGGGGGGGTAATATAGAGGGAGGTAGTAGGGGAACCCATGACAAACCTTCAGAGCCTAAATGGCAAGATTGAAAGCCAGAATCTCCTGGATTCCGGGAGCCTATATCTGGTTTAGGGTATCCTGCAACTTGAAATCAACCCGCCCTATGACCCTCAACCCTAAACCCTAAAACCCTAGACCCTAAACCTTGACGCTAAACCTTAAAACCCTAAACCTTGACCCTAAGACCTAAGCCCGTGTAGGTTTTTGGGAGCTTGGCCCGAAGCTGTAAACCCTAGAGGCCGAAACCCTCCATCCCTAATTCCCTCGCCGCGGTTAAAGGTTTAGGGCTTAGGGTTAAGGGCTTAGGTTTTAGGGTTCGGGGTTTAGGGCTTAGGGTTAAGGGTTTAGGGCTTAGGGTGAAGGGATAGGGCTTAGGGTTTAGGGTTAAGGGTTTAGGGCTTAGGGTTGAGGGTTCATATCGCAAGAGAGATACCCACCCTAAACCCTAATCCCCATAATCTCAATAAATTACCTATATATAATCCCTACGTAATCCCACTGTAATCCCACTCAAACCCTAAATCCTAAACACTCTAAACCCTAAAACGCCTAGACCCTAAGAACCCTAAACCCCCAAACCCCCTAAACCCAAAACCCTAAAACGCCTAGACCCTAAAAACCCTAAACCCTAAACACCCTAAATCCTAAACCCTA
>CAJNIZ010033703.1:44504-70485 GCA_905231905.1 Symbiodinium pilosum | reverse complement strand
TCCATTGAGCTGACCTTTTAGTGAGAACCTGCTGTTGTGTAAAGCGTAGGAGCTTGCTCCTTGTATTGTTTGTCGGATGGGCTACTCGCAGCACAGCTGCCACCTCACTTTGGTTTTTACGCGCGCCAGACGCGCCAGCGCCCAGTCCTTGCCACTAAGTTATACACGGGCTGTCTGACGGACCGGCTGTGATAGAATGGAATAGTAGTAGCAGTAGTAGTAGTAGTAGTAGTAGTAGCCGCAGCAGTAGTAGCAGCAGTAGTTTTATCACTAGTATTTGCGGCTGCTTTGTTCTTGTATTGTTGTTTGTACCGTTAGTCGTAATATAGTAAATAAGGTTAGCAGCAGCAAGAACAGCGGCAGTTATAGATAACGGGAGCTATGTTTTGCGCACTGCAATCATTCAGTAGTACTCGGTGCAAAGACTCCGCATTTGTATCAAAACATGCGTCCAGATTGTTTTCAACATGTTTGGTGGGCGCATTGCTTGTTGCCGCAGATTGTTGACGTTTGTTCACATGTTCACAGGAAACGAATGTTGCAAAAACCGTGCAGTCAAATCGTCGAATTCGGTTTTTGCAAGCAGCAGCGGCAGAAAATGAAGCATACAACTTAAACATTTTGGGGGGGTTGTTATTTGAGGAACTCTTCGGTAAATGTCTTTTGTATTTCCGAATGATGATGCAGGGCCACTGCAATAGACTGTTGGCCGAGGATTAGATTATGTACTTGTTTCATGTTGCTTCACAATGGAAACAACATGCTTTTCAGGGGAAACGTGCGTGCATTTATTGATTGGTAGATGAAGTTTGGGCAGCGTGCCTGTGCGAGATTGTGTAACACACATGCAGCAAAACTCCACCGGTAGGCCTGGTAGGCCTGGTAGGCCTTTCTCCGAGCGTGCCGTTACAGCATCGTTTCCTGAGTAAACAGCACTGCACATGAGTTATGAGTTACGGACGAGTTTGCAGCAAATATTGATGTGTGATTCAAACGCTTGATTCGTGCGTTTGTTCTTGGCTTCATGACGCCGCAAGCTTTGGCTTTGCAGGCAACAGTTAGCATTTCGACGCCGCTACGGTTAGTTTGGCTTCCGTTCCAGCCTCATCTGATTGTGGTTCAGGAGCTTATAGGTGAATAGTAGGGAATAAATGAGGGAATATGACTTTTTGTATCCTTGTATTAAGATATGCCCGTACTCATACCCCCTTGCTGCTTGTTACCCTCAACATGAAAAATCGCAGTAGCTGAGTGTTGTTGTCGGTTTGCTCGAATCATGGCGGCTTCGTTGACAACGGTCCCAAGTTGCATTGCATGAGTGCGAAGCCATCGGCCATTGTGATGTTTTTGTGTTTCTAAACTGTGCTTGATGCATGTTTAGGTTTATCAGAACGGTGCTTGTGCGGCATGTGTTGGGTCACTTTAAGCTTTGAGTATTGCAATGACCAAAAACAATGGAAATACCCGTATGGAAAAGAGCAGGCTCATGTTGGTCCAAACGCCGTAGGTCGATTGATGGCGATCGTCAACGACAAAAGCTATGTGAAAATGGTTGTGGCCGAACAAGGCTTGGCTGGTATTCTTCAATTTGAGATTTCCGGGGGCCTAAAGTTGAGAACGTTCCGGGCAAGTATGGCAAAATTTGCATATTGTCAGAAGAATTGCAGGAGTACCGAAATTTGAAATTGTCATTAAGGGTTTTGTTGGACATCATTACTTGGATGTTGCGTAACGGGCAAGTGCTCTTGAAGAGGCGGCGGAGTCTCAAAGCCAACGAAGGGCACCGCAGGCACCGCATGCTCTCAAAACATTGCCTCGGAAGAAAACTTTCTTCTGCCACCTTCCTGACATGTGTGATGTTATTGAAACGGGGCACAATTTGAAATGGTTCACAGCGCCCGACATCATGACATGCACAATTTCTGTTTGGCGTTGCAGACTTTAAGCTGTGGGCTTGGGCTAGCTTGAAACATTTTGGAGGGCATCGTTTGCTAGACACGTTGGGCAAGATTGTTGAATCATTCTGAGGCTTGTTGCTTTCCAGCGGGAAACATGTTCGAAGAGGTCAACCCATGTCAGTCCAATCTTGTTTATGTGATTCAAGTGAAGCTTCCCCATGGGTTTCTGTCTTGCATTTGCAACAGCTGGGACTACAGAGACCCCACCCGACAATGTTTAGCGCGCAGGTTCGTGATGCAGAGTTCTATCGAACTCGAGCATGCAGCGGCTGGTGCTGGTATGCCCGCATGGTAGGAACCCGCCCACTTCTGTAGGGCAACTGATTTCATGCCGTGTGTGTGGCAAATCTATGCCACCGTATGGGTGCAGAGCCGAAAGGTGCCGCAAATCTCTTGCAGCAGCTTCAAATGAGATGGAAACTACTATAGTATATTGTGGTCATTTGGCGGGGATAAAGGAAAAGAAAATGGAAACTACTATAGCAACGAGCAGTTGGCAGTAGATGCAAGGTATTTCGTGTTCGACACGATTCCGTTCCTCAAGCGGTCTGGCAGTCCCCTTTGATCCTGGTTGAGACGTTCACATCCTCTGCTGACATGACCGCTCCAGCTTCGAACGCCGCTTGTTGCGTATATACGAAAAAATGCAAGGGCTTGGTTTCAGCAAAGCCGTGTTCAACATATTGCAGCCTGCTTTTGATCCAAAACATCCGCAATACGTGTGAATGGCTTCGTGGTTTCAGCGCAACTTGGGAGTGGGACCCTATGAACATTGGGGGCATGCGCATCAGGGGCTGGCAAACTCATGTTTCTACCGCAACAGCCACATCCCGAAACCCAAAACGCTAAAATGCACGTGTTTGCCACCTACGGGTCGTTTTGCCAAAGCCACGTTTTCAGTGCCAGCCGGGGCTGAGATGAGGCCTGGGCATGTACCAAAAAGGTTTGCTGTTCGGCTCACAAGCCTGGGACTCCAGTTCTGCTAAGCTCACAAAAGCCCGTGATTTTGTACGTCAGAAAGGCCAACCGCATCCAATCACGTCATTTTGATTGAGCGCAGCTGGCTTCCATGAATGCCGATGGGAATCCAATGTGGGCAGATCAATAAGAAGTCAAAACACCTGAGCCCTGAAACCTAGAGCCCAGCAAGATTTTGAGTTTCCGAAAGACTGTCTTTCCTAAGGCGCAGTGACCCTTGAGAGGTTTCCAGAGGCTGTGGTTTGAAGGCTTTGGCGAACAAGTTTGCAACATAGCAATGAGAACGGATGTCGCATCACAAGAGGCCTGAGCCTCAATTCCATCCGCTTAAGCTGTGGACGTGCGTCCCTTCGCATGGCGACGCAGTCGCGCAAAAAAGAGATTTCAGTTCCTTTTTCTGAGATAGATCCCCAGTTCCGTGGCTTCCAGAGTTTCCTTTTCCGGTAAAAGGGCACGGGCATCAGTAGAGTCACAATAGATCCCTGAAGGCCTTAAGGGGGCCGGCTTGGGGCGTGTCGAGACTGTCAAGCACCAGGGGGTAGGTAGTTTTTGGCAAGTTGCTTTGATTAATATCTGCTGTTCAACAGATCTCCAGTCAGTGGGCCTTTGAGATTCCGAGCAGCGCTTTTCAAGTCGATCTTCCGACGTGCCAAAAGGAAGAAAGCGGCCGCACACCCCTCCATAATGTAGACCCATGATTAATAAGCCCTTTCCCTCTAAGTGCCTTGATATTAGGATCCCTAGTATCATCCCCACTAAGGGTCTGCATTAAGTCTTTATGATCCATCAGGCCGCAGAGAGCAGGAGACGACGTTGGAACATGTTAACGGCTTTTTTGATTGCAAGCACAAACCGCTGACATTTTGCATTTTTCAGCGACTCCCCCTGGTAAGCATGGGGGATAGTCTTGCTTGAGGCTTAGACCTTGCAATCCAGCAGCATCGGGTGAGGCAGAGGACGTATCACCCGCGGACCCAGTAGAATCCTAACAAAAGCAGATCAAGGTGTTCTTTAATTGCATGCAGCGAGTATTGAAACCACTTCCTGACCCCTGCGGTCCAGCACCACGGCACAGGCAGCAACTGCTGTTGCGCAACGCGGAGCGGGGTCTGTGGTGCCGGTGCTTGCCACAGAAGCATTTGGCAGAAGCCTTCCTTTGCAGGCTTCTTGGCTTTCTAGGGTAGCTAGAGGCCCTACGCGGCTGGTGTGTGATCGCTTGGCATGCTGCACCTGCCAAGCAGGGAAGAGTTGTTGCCAGCGCTTGCGACGTCCAGCCAGGCTTGAGAGCAAACCCGGGTTCGTGCTTTGCCCTCCCTGCCAAACGCTCGGTGCATCACGCCGCTCTGTGAGCGTGTCCGGTGTGTGTTATTTGCCTGACTCATCTTCCCTGGTGCCAGGCTACGACATGACTGATACTTGCTGTGCTGGTACGGACTTGCCACGATGTGATCCTTATCCCCCTGCCAACCGATCTCCTTCAGGGCCAGAATGCCTATGCTCCCCAGTATCCAGGATTTGGTGATGTGAGCCTGGCGCCCCCCACCGCACGGATTTCTTGTTAAGTCACGGCTCTAAAGGGTAGATTCCCCAAATAGGGGATCGCAAGCCTTTGCACGCCTTGCCTGCTGGTCCTGATGCGCGAGCAGCTGTCCAAATTAGAGGTGCAGCCAAATCGGCTTCTGCGCAGCTGTCTCTTTGCAGGGGCATCTCCTTGATGAACAGTCTTTGCACAGGAGAGATGGTCCAGCTTTACATGTGATCGTCACTGTGCCATGCCATGCCTGACCTGCATCCCTTCGAGGCTTCCGCAGGTTGTCAGCTTTCTACTGTACCGCCATGCCCCCCAGATGGTGAAGCAAATTTCACAGGGTTGAAAGTTCCGAAGTACATAAATTTGAGGAGCAAGAACACCCATGGTTAGGGATCTAATTCTGAAAGCGAGCCCACGGCAAAGTGAGAGGGATTCCGTATGTCAAGGACCTCGCACGCAGGTCGAGAGCCTCAAATATGGCAAATCTTGTAGGTGGATCCTTGAAAAAGTTCCCATGCTTTTCGATCCAAGCTCTCAGCCTCGAACTGTCAGTTTCTGGAATCTCCGAACCACATGTGAGTTGATGAATCCCTTGGATACAGAAGCGTGGCTCATCATGCTTTTGGCCAGATACTTGCGGACTGTAGCAAGCCTCAACTGTGGCTCCGGGATTTTGGCAGTGCACCTAGTACGCTGCAAATGGTTGTATCCATAAACTCGTGCCAGCCATCAGCTGCAGGTACTAAACTCGGTCAAAAGCCAGGTTGATTTCCTCTTGCCGGGCTGCAGAACCAAGAAATTGGCTTTTTGGGTTAAACCAGCACTGTGGAACCTGCCTTTGCGTGAGCTTTGCACCGCGTGTTGTGCTGGGAGGCCTTGTGATGTGTCGCAGCACGCATGTCCTGCTAGGCCCTTATGGCCTTCACGTGCGCCTTTGCGTATGCATTAGCCAAGCGCCGACCTGGAAACTGTTCCGTCACAGAGCTCAGAATCTCACAGGTGCTTAGCTCTAAACCCCAAAACCGTAACCCCGAACCCGAAAGGCTTGACAACTGCTTTACCTCACAATAGCTGATCCAACATAAGACCAGCGGTTCTCACGGGAGGGCAGGTACTTGTCAACGTTATGGCCCTTTGTCTGGTAAACAAGAGACTGCTCCGGGAGTCTTGTGAAGTTGATGCTGTTGAGGGGCTTGTAGATGCCATGGGCTGGCTGGGCTTAGGGTCTTGTGAGGCATCGATGTCACCTCCACACACAGGCCCTGCGAGAACTGCCAGCAGCCACCATTGATCCAAAAGCCCAGTGAGGAAGGAAAGATACCGAGCTTGTTGTCAGCCTTGAGATTCTGAGCAGGATCACCATAATGCGTGCAAGCCCTAGACCCTAAACCCGAAAATGAGTCCAGTAGCCGTGCTGCTTGTGACACTTGAGTCCGACACAGATTTCCTATGCACAGCCCTGGCCCGTGGCTCAAGTCTGTGCTGCGGCACACGGTTTCAACTCCGACTTCTTCAGGTTCCTGCTCCCAAGTGGTAGTTTCCCAAAATGAGGGGATCCCAATATAGACCCCAATATACTATGGTCCTTACTATTGGGACCCCTAAAAACGTACCCCCTAATTTGGGAAACCCCAAGTATCTTCAAGCCGTGAGAAGTCCGAGGGTAAACGCAACCTTGGTTTGAAGGGACGCAGACATGTGGTGCATTGGGCGGCCGCAGAGTCTCTGAATGCTGAACCCTTAGCCAACTGTGCTCAGGCGTAATTGCCCACCTTGGCTGTTGCTGGCCATGTGCTGTTGGAGTAAGATTGAATCATGGCAGCTTGGTTCACACAGACTCTGTGGACATAATGTGATGTCACCAGGGTGCAATAGGCCACAAGCAGAGCTGTCGTGGTCCCTTTGCATACTTAGATCATTGATTTCAGAACCACCCAGAGCAGAATGTCCACACCAGCAGCAGCCAGTATGGCACAAAGGAAGGGAATGCTCCTCTTGGTAGAACATGCTTCGCTGGTCTATCCAGGTAGCTCTGACCAGAATCTCTCGAGCTGCTTGTGGCGTGCTGTCTGCTTGATGTAACAGCGCTATGTGCTTCAGCATCTTGAGCAGCAGAAGGATACAGGTACTGAGTTGGGGGCATCAGGGTTGGCAGTCTGGGAACCTAGTGAGGAAAGCGCTGAAGTCATAAGCTGTATCCTTGTTATTCACCGGCCCAAAGCTTTTCGTCATGCCCACTTAAATTTGGATACAAATTGTGCAGGCCGGCCTGTTGATTCCACTCCCGCCGGCAGCGTTCCAAATTCCCGTGGTTGCTGACACTGCCGCCAAAGCAATGCCAATGTAAACCCAATCAGGGGGTTCTCGATTGGAAGGGGCCCAAGCTGAATGACTCCAAACCCTATAATGCGGTTGTTCATTAGCTGAAGTGGGGTGTGTGTTATTGCGGGGAGGGGATTTCATGACTGATGGTCAGTGCCTGTCCAGCAGCATGGCAGCCACCTTGGGTGTGCCAGAATCCGGAGAACTGAAAGGCGACCGTTCCAGACTGAAACTCATAGTTCCTAGCCAGTGCCCAGAGGTCAAACAAACTTTGCACTGGGTCGTGCAGGCAGTCAATCATGATTTTGCTTCAAGGCCAGTGCTTAAGCAGGGCGGGGTTCAACCTGAGATCTCAGAATCTGCAGCTGTGGTCAAAGGGTGCTGAAGTAAGAGCATATCGGCTATAGTCTAAACTCCGAGTATCCCCCGTGATAACAGGGTTCAGACTGGAGCTCATATGTTTCTAGCACATCCCGTTTGAGCTTCCATGTCTGCAGTGGTCAGAGCAACAGAGGTCCAACCTGCCACTTTCACAGTCAGTGCCCTAAGGATCCCTTGCAAACTCAAGTTATGCAACACCTTAAACCCTAAACCCTAAAACTAAACCATAAACCCTAGACCGCCACTTCATAGGGCCCATGGCTTCCTTGCAAGAGAATCTTTGCCTGGGGTCACCTGACCTTCTGCCCGCCCTGCGACCGCCTACAGTCTGATGCAATGCGTTGCAAGGAAGTAGACGCTGCTGCCGGCTCTTCTTTCAGGTATCTCTCCAACCTGGGCTGAAGGAGGAAGGAAGCCTCCAGTTGCAAGATGACGCTGGATTCCATGCCACTTGCTCCCAAATACCTATAATGTTATAGTATTTGGGCCCTAAAACCCTATCATTTGGGTCCTTGGACCCTAACTCGTCTCACCGGTTTGAGAGCCCCTGGCAAGTAGGCAGGCCCCAGCTTCGAGTCTGAAAATCTTGGAGCAGACCTCCAAAGCCCAAGGCCAGAGGAGCTGGGGCTCCAACTGGGGCTCCAAGTCTGAATGACTATCTGGCAAAAAGGTAGGGTTTAGGGTTAGGGTTGATTTTGCCCGAAGCCCTAGACACCAAAATCCTAAAGTCTAGACTCTAAACCGCTAATAGGTGAGCCTTGCGCAAGTTACATGCTCTACTCCTGATGCGGTAAAGCTGCTAGGGCATATCAGTGAGCCTGCACGGCCACGAAGGAAGAGAGTGTAGCCAGCTTCCTTATGAGAAGTGTAAGACTTTGAGCTTTCTCTTCCTTATTCCACGACAAAATTCTGCAAAAGATGACCCAGCACCCTAAAGCCCGAGACTCTTCATGCCAGGAAGCATTAGTAGAACCCCTGCGTGTGATGGCAGAGGCCAACACAACTTTTTGTTGACAGCTCGTGAGGGTTGAACATCATGTGAGGCCCAGAAGCTAGTGTCAAGTGGTGCCACCAGTGAAGGTTCACATTTGCGCCTTTGTCTTCAGCTGTCTAAGCCAGTGGGTCCTCTTCTAGTATACAGCTTGCTGAGCAGATCTCATGGTGGATATATCGAGTGCCTTAAGGACCAGCCTTCCTTGGCTGCTGCACAGTTTGGGATTTGCGAATTTCCCGTTGCTTTTCGGTTTTCCGTCACGAAGCTGCTGCAGGGTTCTCGTGCGTGTGGAGTTGTGGCAGTCCATCCGCTTAAGACAGAACTTTTGCTTGCTCCTTCCACGAGTGCCCTAGCGCACTTGTGCTTGGGTGGGGGCAATACTCTGCTGCAAGACGACGCGTGGTTTCACACTGTTGCCCCTCGCACCTAAAGCCTCCGGGTCGTTGAGGTATGCCAGGGCACTTTGTGAATGGCCTGCTGGTTCTTTCACCATGGGTGCAACCTGGAAATTCTGAAAGAAGCATGCAGCCTGCCCTGAGACAAGTAGATGCTTGGCCAGACAGAGGCCGGTGCCATAATGTGTTTAGGGTTTAGGGTTTAGGGGCTTAGCAACAGCAGCTCCCATGGGGAGAATGGTAGGCCCACCTGCGATGTGTCAGGCATGAGGTGGATTTGGCAGGATCTTGGTGCTTGTGATTGCTTCCGCCATCTCCGAATAAGGCCTTGCTGACACCTCTTACCCATCTTAGGCGTTCTTTGACGTGAAGCCCGAACCTATGCCTCAAACCCCTAAAGTGCTGGACCAGTCAGAAGCAACTGCTTCCAAGATCTAAGCTGCGATTGCTTGCTGAATGGAAGAGACCAGCGTTCAACCAGCCAGCACGGTGCAAGAGAAGCCGACTACAGGGGATGTGCCCACCAACACTTTAGAGGCTTCCGGCTGCCTCCTGCCACACTTGCAACACTAAGTGAAGGGAGGGTGGAGTGGGCTGTCCTGTCGCTTCTTGGCAAGTTGCAGCTGGAGAGGGAAGGTCTCCACTATGAATGCTTCTTACCTGAAGAGGGCGCCCTGCGTCGGCGAATGAAGCTGCTTGTTTCCAAGCCCTTCCGCTCCCAAAGCGATGCGAACAAGCTGCCTAAGAAAGCTAAGGTGCCCCAGGTCAATCATCTTTGGCCCAGAAGCACCTGCCTGCACCCCAGTGCAACAACATGGGTCATCCGTGCCAGCAAGTTCTACTTCCATGTCACCATTGCCTGGCGTTGAGGGTGGGGTGTGGAAGGCTCGGAAGATTCAGCAAGGCTAAGGTGTTGAAGCGACACCTCAGCCGCAAGTCTCGGCGCAGAGGCCCAAAGCCTCCGAAGCCCTGCCCCGATGCTGTTACTTCGTGGCGCTTGAAGCGTTGGTTGGGCCCGGAGGATTTGAAGGGGCTCTTCCTGAAGCATGCCAAGCAACGTCTTGAAAAAGCCGTGCCAGCAACTGCCTGCACAGCAGGTTGAGCAAGGATGCAACCAAAGCTTGCAGGGTTTGAGACGGTTTTGTATGCTTCTCCAGCGTGCGCCGACAGCTAAAGTCCCTTCGGGGGCTTGAGAGACTTTCCTGTTGAGAGCACCGGGGACGCCCGAGTCTACGTCCTTCTGAAGAATAATGCGCCCTAAAGCCCAAACCTTGCAGTGCACGCAGGGCATCATCTACATTCTGCCCCAACCTTCGCGGAGAACAGCCGTCGTGCAGAGCTTCCATCATGACAATCTGTACTGGCTACTCCAGATTCGTCAGTCCTGGTTGCAGGCCCCAGTCCACAAACCAGAGCCCTGAGCGCTAGGTGCGCATGGGGCTGGCAATTGCTCACTATGTTGGAGGGAGAGGTCGCAGTAGCGCCTGGCATGGATTTTCCGTTGCTGGACTGCGCTTCTTGGAAGGACGTGCGCCGGTGCATGCGGGGACTCGATGGATGGGATACAGGGGGCTCCTGTAGAGCTCCAGTTTGTAGCACTTCTGTAAGAGGAGGGCTTTGCAGTGCGAAGTTGAAAGCTCGAGGTCCGGCAGGGACATCTGCAGGCAATTTCCGGGGAGGTTCAGAATCAGGAGCGCCCCGTGTCGTGCCTGCGTTGAGCGCGGAAGCTGCCAGAGCTGAATCTGAGATGGGCCTCAGGACATTTCCAAGTGTTGTGTTGAGCAGTAGGAGGGATTTTTGCCATGGGGCCATGTTCCTCCAAAGCACACAGTCCTCAAAGAAGTCAGACCAAGCTGGCAAAACATCTCGTACTGTCTCGGCTTGCTTGAGCTTTGTGTCGGAGGTCTGAAGGGCAAAGCGTTCGAAAGTGGGTTGAGGTTGATGACGTTGGATGTGGAAGGAGGGCCTGGTCATTGTGGATGCTCACGAGGCGGCCGCAACGAGAGACGTGTAGGGTGTGCCTACGAAGCTTCCACCCGTTCCCAGATTGTCTTGCAGGGACCACAAAGGAAGGACGTGTCACATGCCGCGTGTGCCACTCGCCTGCGAAAGACTTGCAGAGTTCCTCACCAGCTCACAACGACCGAACGGGGGGACGATGGCGCAAGTGATTTACCTCAAGGCTCAGACAGTCACCATCCTCGACCCCTCTGACTCTCTAAGTCATGGAATTCCGATGACACGCATGTCCTGGAAGCTGATGGTTCCTCTGCTGGGCTTTGTCCCGGTGTTCTGCTTTTTTGCGCTCAGGACGTCCGCGCAGAGGCCCTAGAAAGGCCTATGGGGTTTCTAAAGGAAAGGTGCGCTTGGTTGCATTCTTGGACAAAGGATTATGAGTGCAGATCTTCAGGATTGAGCTTGGGATGAATTTTTGGATATCGGACAAATCCACGGCCTGTGCGCGCAGGTCAATTCGGGGCCATCTCCCTGGAAGCTTCATGGAAGCCCTCTGAACCCTAAAACCTTAAACCCTATACCCTAAGCTCAAGCAGTCTGAACAGCAGCTCACCACGCCAGGACCCTCGTCCACCGTCGCAGTTCCTCCGTAAGATCTGCTCCGAAGTAGTCCTAGCCCTTCTCGACACTTTTGCCCCAGGCAGGTTTTATAGGGGTTATATAGGGGTGATGGAAAAGAAAATGGAAATCCGCCCAGCGCTGCAGACCGGTCAAACAGCCACAGCAGCTGATCGTCTTTGGGAAGAAGTGCCGCCTTTAAGAGGCAGTTGCAGGAACGGAAGGCTGCAGGGTGGCTAAGGCAGTTCCTGCGAGGATGCCCGGCAAGCAGATTGCAACCTAACCCCAATAACCCCGATATGACTCCAGTATAGCCCCAATGTAACCCCAATGTATTATGCAGTTGAGGGTCACAGGGGCAAGACCAGCCTCGCCGCAGCCACGAGGTTTATTCTGTGAGTTGTAAGGTGTAAGGTTGGACATGCAAAGAATCATGAACTTGAAGAGGGCAGCCTTGTCTTTCCTCGTGTCTTACGTGACCTGGAATTCCGAAAGCTCAAGATCATGTTCCCGTCACGAAGTCCACTCTTTCAGTTGCACTTGCGCTTCCGTGCTCACATCCTAGACTCCAGCGGAGCATTTGGCTGATCGCAGTCCCTCGCCAGTAATGATGCGTGATCTTCCCCCAAACAATTGGAAGCGCACGTCTTCCGGCCACAGAGGCATCCAAGTCACTTCTCTCCCTTGCTTGGATCCCTTTGGCTGACCTCTACACCTCAAACCCCGAAGCCGAAACCCTACACCCTAAATCCTAAACCCTAAACCCTAAAGCCGAAACCCTAAGCCGTACACCCTAAATCCAAAACCCTAAACCCTAAAACCCAAGGTGTGAAGCCTAAACTCGAAGGAGGAACATTAAGCATGCTAGACTGCTAGATGATGTTATCCCTAGGTGGGGGATTCCCAAAATTAGGGGACCTTGCCAGGGGTCCCTATAATAAGGACTGTAGTATTTGGGGTTCTATATTGGGGTGCTCTTCCCCCAACTTGGGGAAACTACCATGTATGTATTCGAGACAAGAGGGGCCCCCCCTCCGCTGTCTGCAACATGGCGCTCCGGGACTATTCATGACCAGTCCCTGCTTGCTGGGACAGGAAGCGACCCGGATGACGAAAACCATACTAGGGGCCAGTTGAGCACTAGAAGCTTGGCTGCAGGTTCAGATTTCTTCTTTTGGCCCAGGGCTTTCAAAAGGCTAAGGTTCAAGGCTTGCCAGCCTTGCGTCCGCACCCTGCGGCTCACCTTCCCACATGCACCTCTGGCACGCGCGCGCAGGTGCTTAAGCTCTGCGCAGGTTCTGATGCACTGAGCCAAGGGCTTTCAGGGTGTGGGGCTTAAGGCGGAGGGGAGTGCTTACGGCTTCGGCTTTAAGCGCGTGTTGGCACCGGCTGGCAGTACCCGTTGTGTTTCCGTGCGAGGCCATTGACACAGGTTGATGAGTGTTGAAGCGAAGCTTGTGAGCAATTACTAGCGATGTCCCAGAAGTCAGCTTCTGAACCTCGTGTAGTTAGAATTGTAGTCCCTCTGCTATCTTTGCAACAGCCTTGTAGGTGAAAAAGTGTGATTTACGCATCCAGCTAATCCAGTAGGTGTGGCAAATTCTTTCTGAGACTCCAAGATTCCGAGGTTAGGCGCATGGTGACTTCAGATTCCACAACGCTTATCCGGGAGTTTAGGATTCTGAGGTTCTGGCCATCAGAAAGCGCAGAGGTTGATATGACCTGCATGTAGAGAGCTTTCCAAGTTCTGTGTCTGCCATATCTCAAGGATCCCAGCCTAAACCCCTGAAGCTTAAGTTCCTAAGCAGAAGCTGCGCCTACGTGCCAGGCTAGAATTTCCCTGCATTTCTGACAGAGTATAGGTAATTTACGGCAGACGCAAAGCTTCTATGCATAGTGCAAGTCCAGCCCGGAACTCGAGCCCTCCCTGCGTTGTTGCCTGCAAAGGCCATGGAATGTGAGGAAATGCTGAAGATCATTGCCCTTCTTCGGGGTCAGGGTTACTGTAAGGACCATGTCATTAAACCCCTTGTTCGGGGTATGAAGGGGCTGACCTTCAAATGCGCGGCCCGACCCATCAAAGCTTGTGGAAGTAGACCAAGCGGGGCCAATGCCCTCAGTGTTGGCACAGGAGAATCGACGCTTTCATCAGTGATGGCTCCGCCTCCACATGTGAATTTTTCCTGCCAAATTTCTCATGGAATCTACACACTTGCGAGCGGGCCCAAGAATGCACTGGACCCCTGAATCTTCCCTAAATCCTAAACCCTACACCCTGAGCTGCCTTCTGCCTTGAAATTCTTGGTGGAAGATGCGCCCATCTGTTGCTTGGAGCAGCCTATCAAGTTTGCAGTTCAGTGTGTGGTTCTCCGCACCTGGACTTTTATGATGCCTTGAGAACCATGGCAGATCGTCTAGGCAACTAGGCCAAACGACCAAGCCCCCCCTGAAGAAGCCACGGCTTTCACAAAAAAGGGCACAGGCCGTTCGCTGCCGAAACATCACAGAAGCAGAGCGCCTGCTTTTCTCTGATTTTGATGTGAGTCCAGCTGCTCGCTGGGCTTGTCTGCCCTCGGCTGACATCGTGCCTGGGTTTGATTCAGAATAATGCTAATAACAGTAACAAAAGTATCAACAGTACTAACAGTAGCAATGTTGATTGTTTTCGGGATCCTTTGAGTAGCCCGTTTTCAATCTTGGAAGAGGCTCAATCACATCCTGGTTCTTTAACTTTCTAAGAATCCCTTCGGTACAGGGTTCAGGGGTGTAGAGTGTAGGGGGGAACCCCCCCTTACATGTGACAGCTGCTCCTATGTCCTGCTTTCTGTGGGACCTCATTTCAAGAACAATTGTAGCTATGCTTTGTTTTCGCCACGTAGACCCTACTGTGGAACAGTAGCTGCTAATTGTGGACAAATGGGAAACATTCACCAGCTCAATCCCGGCCCATTGATTCCACAAGTGAGAAGAGATAACATTGGGTCCTTTTTGTGGGGTAGGACCGGCCATATATTGGGGCTGTATAAGCGGCGCTGATGGAAACTCGCAGAAACTAACCAATATTTCGGGGGTCAAAGGGACGTAGTAAGTAAGTTGATAAGCTCTATGATTAGCTCATAATCCATTGAGTAGCCGTAGTTACCCACCCCTTGACCCTCCAAGTACCCTAAAATCCAAGCAGCTAAGGTGCACGTCGTCTTGCTGGAAAACGGTGGAGTCTCAAACTGATGGGAATCTATAGGGTTCAGGGCTTAGGGCTTGGGGTTTCGCGTTGAGGGTTTAAGGCCAAGGGAATTTACAGGGCTTAGGCTGAGGTTTAGGGATTGGGTTTCTACATGCGCCTCATTCATTCAAAGTGCATGGGAGTTGCTGGATGTAATCACCGCAGATTTGCAGGGGGGAGAAGCCCTATACCTACATCTTCCCGGAATGTACCAACATTCGGATTCTAGATTCTAGATAGGGTTTAGGGTGTAGGGTTCAGCGAGTAGGGTTTAGGGTGTAGGTTTTGGTTCAGGGCGCGTGTCGCATGTCGCCTCTGTTTTCTGTCCGAGCTCTTTCCTAGTGCTGATAAGAAAAACCTCCACTATGGTACCATGATATACTGAGGGGAACCTAGTACCATTACATCATGGAGGGAATGTAGTGCCATTGTATCAGGGGGGGGACAATATTACCATTTCATAATGCAGGGAATGTAGTACCGCTATATGGCTGGGAAATGCGGGGATTTTGTAGCATAATGTCATGGGGGAATAGCTCAGGTGGACCCCCCACCCTGTACCAGTGGCTAAAAGGGATAGCTCCTACAAAACCACCTTTTTCAGGGTGGGGGGTCCTCCTAAGGAACAGCCCTCAACCATCTGACCCTAAACCCTTGACCCTAAACCACTAAATCACTAAACTGACATTTTGTTTTGCTTTTTGGGCTCCAGCTTAGCTGATTGTCCCCCTCGGGGGACAAGACCGTCACCTGGAGTGTACTTGCTGTTGCCATGGTGCAGGACGAACAAGGTGGGATTCGAAAGGGAATAATAGGAAGAACCAGAAGTTAATTCGTGATCGAACACTACTAGCATGTAGAATCGTAACAACTATGATACAAGTAACAATGAAAATCTAGTGATATTGATTTCAAAAATATGGCTGCTACTCTAGGATATCTTTTGGAATAAGATTCATTTTGGGAACCCTAAGGGTTATCCGTTTATAAAGGGATTGTGATTGCCTGCATTATGACTTCAAAAGGGATTGCATGGTTTAGGGGATAAGGGCTGTTTTTGATAAATCCCCAAACTGGCTGGAGCGCTTCTCATGAAGATGAGTGATTTTCCGTTGGCGCTGCCCCCAACCCTAAACCTCTACCCAGAGGGGACTGGGGAGAGATTCAGGTGATGGTCAGTGTAGGGTTTCAGGTTGATGTAGACCCGTGATTCATAAACCCCCTCATTGTAAGGGCCTTAATATTAGGACCCTCATATTACAAGCCAAAGTTGCTTTCGGATGTCAGAACTTGCATTATTGAATGGGTTTAGGGTTTAGGGTTGATGGGCAAGTGCCAGGGACGAGTTTGTCTTTCCACAGGAGAAGAGTTCTGAACGGCCAAACCCTAAGCCCTTGTTCTTGCTCTTCGCAGGGACCGCCCTCCCTAAACTCCAAACCCTAAACCCTCAACCATGTCCAGCCCTACCAGATGGTTTCAATAAGTTCCACACTTTTGGCTACGCCTGGCACCTTACATCTAGCCCCTGAACCCTAAGCCTTGGGCCCTAAGCCTCGACTCCCAACCCCCTTAGACCCTGACCTGATGTAACTTTACATGGTAGTTTCCCTAAAGAGGGGGGCCCCAATATAGACCCCGAAATACCACAGTCTTAATTATGGGGACCCCTCAAAAAGGCTCACACAGTCTCCCACCTTAAGCCCGAGTCAGTTTATGGTGCGCGCTGAACCCTGGATTTGCCCAGAATACATCTTATGCAAAACACTCCAAAGCAGGCCATCGGCCTGCACCAGAGGCCCATGAATCCAACCATGGAGGGAAACTAAGTAAAATGGTAACGAAGTCAAAATCACGTACAAAAACCCAGTCTCTCTTGGCGGCAGTAATGGGAAGGTTTTGTGTGAGTCGTAGTGTGGTGTATATTAGGACAAAAGGACAACTCCGAACCCCCAAGCCAAAGCCTCACTCCTTAGCTCCAAAGTCTAGCCCCTAAACCTTAAACCCCAAACCCTAAACCCTAGGAGCCAGTAGAATTTTATTGTTACCTCCCCTTTATTATATCAAGTCCAACCCTAAACCTTAAAACTCTAAGCCGAACACCCAATATACTAGTAGTTTGCATTTCTTTTCCATTATCCCTATATAACCTTAGAACCCGAAAACCCCAAACCCTAAACCCTAAATCCTGAACCCTAAATACCCTGAACCCTAAAACCCTAAACCCCTAAACCCTAAATACCCTGAACCCTAAAACCCTGAACCCTAAAACCCTAAACCCTAAACCCTCCTACGAAATACAACCCCGGAAGGTTACGATGGCTTCCTCAGGTCCGAGCTGGCCCGGCTGTTTGGATATGTTAGGGTGCAGGGGTTTAGGGTTTAGGGTTTTAGGGTATTTAGGGCTTAGGGGTTTAGGGTTTTAGGGTTTTAGGGTTCAGGGTATTTGGGGTTTAGGGTTTTAGGGTGTTAGGGTTCAGGGTATTTAGGGTTAAGGGTTTTAGGGTTTAGGGTTCAGGGTTTAAGGGTTTGGGGTTTATAGGGGTTGTAATGGGGTTATATAGGGGTACATGGGAGTTAGTTATATGGGGTTATACAGGGATAATGGAAAGGAACATGGAAACTACTAATTGGAGTGTTGGATTTAAGGGGGGGTGCTTTATTTAGGGCGCTTCAGCTGTGTAGGTTGGGGGGTTGGCGGTAGCATTTTTCCTTTTCCCATCCCTTTTTTCATATGTTCCTGGCTAAACCCTAAACCCTAAACCTAAGGCTTTTTTGAGGCCAGCAAGAATCCCCCCAATTTCACCCTAAACCCTATGTGAAAAACCTTAAGCCCCAAACTGGACTTCCAACCCTAAATTCCAATTTGACTAAACCCTAAAACCTAAACTCCCTAAACCCTAAACTCCAAACTCCCTAAACCTGAACCCTAAACCCCAAACCCTAAACCATAAACCCCAAACTCTAAATCCTAAATGCTAAGGCTCAGAGAGAGCCTCATGAGGCAGCATCAAATGGAACTCGAGCAGGCCTTTGATTACTAGTGCCTAAGGGGGATCCCAAACCCCTAAACTGACGCGGTTTAGGGCTTAGGCAGTTCAGGGAGTTTAGGGTTTAGGGTTCAGGGTTCAGGGGGTTTAGGATTTAGGCAGTTTAGGGAGTTTAGGGTTTAGCCAACCTTTAACCTTAAACCCTGAAGCCTAAACATAATTAAGGGAGTGGGGGAGGAAGTATAGGGACTCTGATAGGGTTTAGGGTTTAGCATTTGGAGTGGGAAGTGAATATAGGGACTAGTATAGGTCTTTTGTGGGGATGTTGTGGGGATTCCTACCAGGATCCACTGCCCCACTCCCTTAATCATTTGTGAGTGTTACGAAACGCGGTTTGCCGTTTAGGGCTTAGGTTTTGGGTTTTGGGTACAAAGGTTTAGGGTGTAGGGTTTTTCAAATCGCAACCGCTCAGCACTTTTTTGCCCCAATCCAGAAGCCTCAAATTCTCTAGGCCCATCAACCAAAGAGCCACAACACCGTGACAAAACCCTCAACTCTTAGCCCCTTGAACGACTTTGTAAGCCCTGAAGCAGCCCACCGTCATCCACAAGAAGGTAGGGAGACGCCCGCATTGTCAGCACAAAATGTCCAACTGTCTCTCTTAGGACTTATGGCTTAGCGTACTTATGATGACTGAGACACTGTATTGTTGGGAGTCCATAGCTTATTCACGTCAGGTAGTCAATACCCATAGCTAGGCCTTATGCCCCATATCCTTCAGACGAAGTTTTCTACGCCTCAACCCCTTAATCCACATCAGTTAGGCATATGAGCCTGAAAATCCTACATCTTGGGCGCTTTGAAGGCACGCCTATCACAAGGAGTTTCATCGCCGAACCTTGTTTGGTTAACGCTTTTTTGGTCCAGGGGGGTTGCGGACCGGGGTTTTACTTGCTGGGGTTGGTAAGGAATCAGGGAATATATTCCCTGTAAAACCCAACGAAATATATTCTGTATTCCCTACTAACCCTGAACTCGAAACCCCCCAAAGCCCTATATATGTGTATATATATATACATACATACATACATACATACATACATACATACATATGTAGTCCCCTATTACCGCTTGTAAGTTTAGTTTCTCTTGGTTTGTGCATGAGGAAAGGTGCAGAGCTGAGGGTCGAAGGCCGACGTTCAGGGTCCAAGGCTTTGAGAAGGCGTCGGGGATCCAGGTTGGAAGGCAGGGATTAGGGATTAGAGTTTAGGGTTTAGGGATTAGGGTTTGAGGTAGTAGGGTTTGAGGTGCTTTTTTTTCTGTGCTTGCGCGCGTGCTTTCGCGCCATCTCAGGGTTTGAGGGTTTAGAGTGCAGGGGTTAGGGTGAAGTTTTTTTCAGTTGCAGTATCGGATTGTTGCTGTTTCTGCAAAGCCTTTGATTTGCAATTTCCCGGCCAACCTAAGATCACTTGGAAGGTCAGAGGGGCTAAGTAAGCATACATTTTACCGTATAAGCCATAGGATAGCCCTTGTTATCCACATTATTAACGTAGTTACTAGGCCCCTCGACTCCAAGTAAGCCTTCGACCTCAAATCCATAGAAACTCTACAAATCCCAGTGTCCATCCGGACAAGTTGAACTCTTAACCCCAAACCCCAAACCCTCGCGGCGAAAAGACAAACCTTAAATTCTAAATTCCATACCCCAAACGCTAAATCGTCAATCCAAAACCCAAAACCCTAAGCCCTAAGCCCCAAACTCTAGACGCTGAACTGTAAACTGCATGTCCAGAGCAGCTCAGGAAGAGTCTGTCTCGGGTGGTTGTGCAGCCGCTAAATTTGACTCACGGCGCATCAGGCAAGCGAGAATCTCAACAAGAAGCCTCACCCCCAAACCCTAAACCCCAAACTCTCAGCCCCAAGCCCATAACTCTAAACCGAAGACCCAAACCTAAAGCCTAAGCCCTTAGCTCTAAACCTAAAACCTAAGCCTAAGGCCTTAACTCTAAACCCTCAAGCCCTACGTAGAGTTCAGGGCTTAGGAGGGAACCCCAAACCTTATGCCCTCTGATTCGGGTTTAGGGTTTAGGGTTTAGGGTTTAGGGTGTTGGGTTGATAGTGAGCACAGGAGACAATGGTAGGTTTTTGAGGGTACTTATGGGTGCTCAGCCCCTCAAGCATGTTGGGAGTGTGATCCACGGTTTTGGTTCAGAGTTTTAGGGGTATAGTCCCCCACAACAAACACGAAGTCAGAGATTGTTAGCCCTAAACTTCATGCCCTAAACCCTAAACCCCCCATATAAAACCCAAACCCTATAGGAGATTCTATAGAGGACTACTACAGGGCATATGAAGGGGGATACTAGGAGTTTAGACTATAGAGACTATAGCTCATATAACCGTGTACGGGGTTGTCGGGTTCAGCTTTTTTTGGGGTATGGGCTTTTGGCCTTAAATCCTTTACCTTAAACTCTCAGTGCTGCATTGGGCACAGGCACCCTTCACCCTTAAACCCTAAACTCTAAACCCTGAACCCCACCCAAACACTAAACTCTGTCTACAGGCAGCCTCACCGTGGTCACTACGAAGTGAGCCGTCAACCCCAGTTTTAAGCCTTATACTCCCCCCTAAGTAGAGAGAGTATAGATTTCCCCAATGTCAGAACAAGACCCTGACATACCCCATATTCTATCTACTGAAGGGGGACTGTAATTCCTACAACACTAGACTCGAACCCAATACCGCGGAAGCCCTAGACCCTAGACTACGAGCCCTGCAGTCCAGTCAAGCATACACCTTAAGCCTGAAAATCCACGCCCTAAACCCTATACCCTTGAAACCATGCGCACCTCAAACTGCTTTCCGCCCAAAGGTGGATTTGGCAGTGAGGGCGGCGGGCCTGAAACGGGCGCGAGCTGCACTTCTCTGATGCTACGGCCTACACTGGCAGAATTTGGGGTTGCTGTTAAGGAACTTAAACGTAGAAACCGTAACAAAGAGATATAGTAAGTAAGCCGGTTTTCTTTCTATGTTCACTGAATTAAAATTCCTCAACGGCAACGGCCTAGAGTTTGGGATATGGGGTCTAAGTCCAGCATTTTGGGATCGGGGTCTACGGTGGGGATGAGATTTAGTGCTTGTGCCTATGCAAATCTCCTGCGTGCTAAAGTCCTCGTGCCTCACAGTTTCTAAAGAAACCAACCTGTTGGTACTTTCAAAATGGCTTGTTACATATACAGAGGTGGAAACTTTAGGATTTTGCGCATGAGGTTCGTGGGCTTTGTTGTTGGGTAACTGGGCCCCGAACAAAGCACTTCGAATTAAGCTTACCAGGTTTAATATATTCATAATGCATATGACTTGGCTTGGGCCCAAACCACTAATAATGATCCCGCGGGATAGTGGTAGTGATATTGGGGTTCCGAGTTTCTAGATTCCTCCTACTACTACTACTACTAGTACTAGTTACTTCAAATAGTAGTTGGTGGTGGTCCAGCCTGCCATATGGCCTACAGGGGCCATTTGGTAGAACCTTAAACCCTAAACCTTGAACCCCATCGTGAGGACCCTTACGCAGGAATATCTCCGAATTGTCCCCATGGATCGTTACTAGAAATCACCCTAGACACATTTAACATCTCCACATATCACTATGACGATCTCCTAGACCTGCCATGACCACTTGTAATCCAATCATAATCCTATTGAGGGATGCAGGGTGCTAATCCGTCTCCATTGTGGTCACCCTTAACCTTAAACCCTGAACCCAAAACCCTAAACCCTGAACCCTAAACCCTAAACCCTAAACCCTAAACCCTAAACCATAAACCATAAATCCCAATACATTTCCCCATCCCTACACACACGCACCAGGACTTCCTTCGCGAAATCCGATTCCAGCTCTGCCAACACGCACGCTTCCATCCGCAGCTGGGCAGGGACTAAAATGCTCCCCGGGGTTTAGGGCTTAGGGGTTTAGGGTTTAGAGGTCTAGGGGTTAAAGGGTTAGGGGGTTTAGGGTTTAGGGTCGAGGGGTTGAGGGGTCTAAGGTGTCTAGGGTTTAGAGGTTTAGAGGGGGTTTAGGGTTTCGAGGTTCAGAGGGGGTTTAGGGTTTAGGGTTTAGAGGTGTAAGGGTTTAAGGGTTAGGGGTTTAGGGTTTAGAGGTTTAGGGGTGTAAGGGTTAGAGGGTTTAGGGTTTAGGGTCGAGGGGTTTAGGGGTCTGAGGGGTTTAGGGGTCTGAGGGGTTTAGGAGAGGTTTGGGGTTCAGGGGTTTAAGGGTGAGGGGGTTGAGGGTACAGATGTTTAGAGGTTTAGGGCCTTAGAGGTTTAGGGTTCAGGGGTTTTATAAGGAGATGTTGTAGGGAACTTCGGCCCCAGATTTGTGGGGGTACATAGGGTGCTACGGGATTATAGAAGGGTTATGTGGGGCGTATATGTAAGGTACGTGTATATGAGGGACATCACCCCAAAGGTGAGGAATCAAGGAGACAAGCAAATGGAACATGAAACGGAAAGTGGTTCGTGTAGGGCTTTGAAGGTTGGAGTGTCAAAGTCTCATTTGGAGAGTCAAGGAACTTTGGAAGTTGGGTCATGCCATGCTGGGCATAGTTGGAGTCATTATATGGTTCCTAGTGCCTGACCCCGCAAGTAAACCCTAAGCTCTTCGCCCACGTGCGACTTCTTAATGTCCAAGGGCCCAAGACTCTCTCTCGAAAACCCCTAGCCCTACCCTCTACACTCCCTACAACTTGAAAAGGAAATACTCAACTACAATAAAAATAACAATAACAATAGCAATAACAACAAGTGTAACGAAAATAATAACAACAATAAAAAATAACAATCATAACAATAACAATGTTAAAGCTCAGGCAATTGGGCGACGTTGACCGGAAACATGCTGTCAAAGTTCCACGAGCAGGAGCCAGAAGAGCTGGAGCAGGATCGCTTGCAGGGCTTGAAACATGGGTCCCTGTATGGGGCTTTAGCAGAGTTTTTCACGGTTCAGGGATTTGGGTTGGGGTTCGCCCTGTAGAGATTTCTTAAGACACCAAAGGCAATCCTCCTCATATTATAGCCCTCCCTCAACATATAGTATCATCACATGTCAGGGGGAAGTATTGTTGTACATTGGCGGAGTACTTATTAGCAAGAGGTGGGGGGGTTGATTATTAGCGGGACGCGAATAAAGACATTCCAACAACTGTTATATTGATGGCAGATCTTTACTTTTGCGATTTAGGGTTCCGGGTCTAGGGCTCGCGTGTTTTGGGGTGGCGCGGAACACCTATATTACCCTTACATAACCCTTATATATTGCAGTTCTAGGGCTTAGGAGCCAAGACTTGCGTAAGACCCCGTCCCAAAGAATACCACACAATTTCAGAAACTTTATGCTCCAAACACCAGGCCGAAGTTCGTATACCGAAAGCTTAAGCCCCAAACCCGCAGCCCTGACTGCTTGCCAGTTCTTGCTGGAGATAGCTGTCCTCACATCATTCCCATCGTGATTCCTTAGCAACTTCGTAAACTACAAGCCCTAGAATTTTAACATACATCCCAAAAACAAGACCCACGCTTTAACAGCCGTAAAATCCCAAACCTAAAGCCCTAAAGCCCCAAAGGCCTAAAGCCTCTAACATGCCCGTTTCCATTGCGCAGTCCTCTCATGGTTTGGAATGAGTACAGCCAGGCTGGTGAAGGCAAAGCGCCGACAGCGGCGCAATGTTCGAATTTGTAATCAACCCCTTGCTATCTGAGTTTGCCCTCGGCACCTTGGCGTCCTTCTCGCTTGGATGGTCTGCAGACAGCTTGCATAGAAGCCTAAAGCCCTAAGCTCTTTTGGCCCCAAATCCTAAACGAAGCTTATAAGCCTCCTTATGGAGATTCCCAAAAGGACGTGCGTAATTATTGGCAACCTGAGTTCTAATCCCTGAACCCTATATACTGCTCCACTTTTCCCTCTACAAAGTAGAAAAAGCGCATGTACATCCCTATATGTCTCCCACTATGCCCAACCCCTGTCTATCCGAGTTAAATCAGCACATAAGCCCTTCGAAGGCGGCCTACCATGCACTGGGACGATCCCTAGACCTTCAATCCTAAACCTAAACCTTAAAAAGCCCTAAACTCTGCACTCTGAGCCCTGAACCCTCCACCCTAAGCCCTATAAGCCTTATGAAAACCCGAAACCCTGAATCCGAAACCGTTTGGCTGGAGGAGCCCGAAGTTTTCAGCCCCGAGTTGGATGCGCTGACGCTTCGTGCACCGTGGAAGGCCGGGCTGGCGTTGATGCGTGCGGGACTCCCTCCATACATGGGTGGTTGTCAAAACTATGGTCCCTTTTTGGGTCCTTATTATAATTCGGCACCTCATATTGAGGGTACCCAAAAAGGGACCATAATTTTGACAACCCACTCATTTCTGGTAGTTTGCCACAATAAGGGGCCCCCCGCTACAGACCCCAAAATATTATTATCCTTATTATCGGGACCCCCAAAAAGGTACCCCAATTATCCTTATTATTGGGACCCCCAAAAAGGTACCTCGAAGATACGAGGATCTTCATGATAGTGGCACCCCCAAATTCAATCAGAAAAGTCCTAATCGCTCAAAGCTAGATGCACCCGCAACTGCTACGTGGGAGTTTCTCGAAATGACCCTTACATAATTTCTACCCCAATAGCCCCGTTAATATACCTCATCTATCCCGAATTCCTAGGCACCCGCTGTGGGAAAAACGCCTTCTAGCTTTAACAAGGAACCCTGAACCGCTTTGCTGTAATGAAAAAAGCCTAAACCCTGAACTCCGGAACCCTGAATCCTAAACCTCTAAACCCTAAAAGCCTAAATCCCTAAATCCCTAAACCCTAAGCCCCTTCAAAGGCAACCTCAGCCTCCCTAGGTGTACTATAGTTTAAACCCCCTTAAAGGGAGCTCATATTTAGGGTGTAGCATTTAGGGGGTGTAAACTCCTTCAAGAGGGGTTATATAGGGGTGTTTTATAGAGGTTATTCAGGGGGATACTAGGAGTTTAGACCGTAAACCCTAAGCCTCAAACCCTAAACCTTAAACCATATATTCTAGGGGTTATTAAGGGGGATACTAGGAGTTTGTAGACTGTGGCTCAGGTGAGTAGTACTTTATTTTGAGGAGACGATGGCACGCATTATCGAGTAAGATTCTATCCTTCCTTTGGGGCATAGTATTTTATATAAGGAATAGAATCTTACCAGGTTCAACCACCAAAAAACGCTGCTCAGGTCGGGCTGCAGCACCACGGCATGAAGCGAGACAAGACCAAGAGCTTCACGCTGTCACCGCTGCCGAAGGTTTTTTTTGGGGGGGAGGGGAGTTGGGTTTGGGTTTAGGGTTTAGGGTTTAGGGTTGAGGGTGTCGTTTTTTTTTGGATTTTGGGCTTAGGGCCTTGGGCTAAGGCAGGGTGTTTAGGTTAGATGTGGGTGTAGATTTCCAGGCTCTTGGGGGTTTTAGGGCTCAGGCTTTAGGGCCGCTGGCAAGCAAATAGAGCTCACAATTCCAAACCTTAAGCCGAACATTCTGGACCCTAAACCCTGAATCACGAGCTCTATGCGTGGAGGTTCAGGGTAAATATGCCCTACGCAAGCGCACAACTCCCTAAATCCCCCCAGAGGGGTTTCTAATTTCTAGCGTGGGCTATGTTTGCAGTTATATTTCAATGAGAATTACCTTGGAGCTCCAAGTATATGCCGAAAACAGGTGCATCGGATGAGGGATCTCGAGACGGACAAGGCCTCCTGCTTGCAGCCGTTGGTTGTCACTCCAAGCAGCAAGGCGGTCGGGGAGGGAGGGAGGGAGGGAGGGAGGGAGGGAGGGAGGTGGGGGACGTTAGGATTTAAGGTTCCGACCCTCAACCCTAAACCCCTAAACCTTAAACCCAAGACCTTAAGTGGGGTTGCTTAAGGTTTTAGGAGGTTAGGGGTTGGATCTTGTGTTTCGGAAGTTTAGGATGATGCGTACAGGGGGGTTTAAGGTTTTGGGTTCTGGCATCTAATTTCAACTCTGAAGGACATCCATTTCAGCCTCAAAGCTTTCCCTGAAATCTACAATGGGTAAACCCCAAATCCTTAGGGTTTAGGAGCCCTAAACCCTAAACCACAAATTTCAGAGCCTAAAGCCCAAACCGGAACCTAACCCAAGCAGTGCTTACTTATATACCCCTTTATTTGGGATACTACAGTGTTCAAGAGAGGGTAAGATCATAGCAGCCTGGTAATTATAATGTTATAGCATTTGATAAGAAGAAAAAATCTGACCTGGCTCCACCACCAAAAGACACTAAGCTGAAATCAACGTTGAAACCGTAAAGGGTCGTCCTTATGCTATCCCTTCATAAGAAAGCTGGAGGGCAAGGTCCCTTGCACACACTCTATAGAGTCCTTACCCGTAAGTCTTCAACCTATCCTGTAGACTCCGAACCCCAAACCTCAAAGCCTAAGCTCGAGACCTCAGAACCCACAGGTGCAGATCACTTGGTCGTTGATTGGCAGCTTGTTTATCGTCTGGGACCTGGTCACCATCCCCCTCGAGCTCCTTGTCTCTGTAGCAAAGTGGAGTGACGGGTGAGGGGCAATGGGCTTAGCTAAACCCTAAACCCTAA
>CAJNIZ010033703.1:28010-40710 GCA_905231905.1 Symbiodinium pilosum | reverse complement strand
GGGTTTAAGGGTTTAGGGGATTAGGTTCCTCAAGTTACTCGTGGTTAGAAGGGAATAAGGGAGTATTATCCCTATATAATCCCTATATACGACTTTCCTTTATTCCCCACTAACCACCGGTAAGTCCAACTCTCAGCCCTTAAGCTCCCTAAACCCGTAACCCCCATAAGCCCTTAACCCTAAGCCCCTAAACCCTGAACCCCTGAGCCCTAAACCTTCAAGCCTTGAAGTGTGATCTCCTGAAGTCTATGCCCCGAACCCTGTGCCAAACACAAATCTCCCTGTCACCAGGAAATTCAAAACTCGGAGCCGGAGGGTGCGCTGGCTCAAGTGGTTTGGGGCTTCGGGATGGGTTAGGATTTAGGGTTTAGGGTTCAGGTGGTTTAGGGCTCAGGGCTTAGGGTCTAGGAAAATCTTGGGAAATCTTAGAGTATGTAGGGTCTAGGGGGCTTAGGGAGTGAGGTTTTTTGCATTCTGGTTTGCTGGTCTTTTTGTTGGATTTTAAGATGCCTTTCTTCTAGAGGTTGGTTTCTTGCTCATTTTGATTGTCACATTGGGGTTTTAGTTACCCTAACCCATATGATAGGGGCCCCAATCATACAATCATAGTAGGTTCCCAATCTTGGCGGCTGGGGTTACTGAAGCCCGCTGTTTAAGTAAGGAATTTAAGCAAGAGGAGCGGCGTGTGTCAGTAGGGATGTCTGCAGCGATACGTTTCTTCTTCGCGAGCCAGAGGCAAGCTCGGATAACAGCATTGCCCGATATATTTTTCGGGTTGGTGTCGAAGATTTGTGCTGTGGCAGTCACAGGATCGAGGTGATGCTTTCAGCCCTAAACCCTATCCCGTGGTTTCAGGTTTCCCCCATCCTCAGCAGGGGATGAGCAGCGGGATCATAAAATATACCTAGGTAATATTGAGGATAGTATAATACGGTTATATAGTGATAATGGCAAAAATGGAAATTACTGTTTATATAGGGGTTATATAGGTGCTATATAGGTTTCAGACTTTCTTATGTGGATGTTTCTTGAAGGCCTACTGCCGCAATATACTATCTTAACTTGCGCTCATCATCAGGGCGTTTCTCAGCAGTTCTCCGCCGAGAGAGTATACGTTTCTTTGTCGTCCCGGCAGTAAATACCAAAGTGAAAAAAGGGCATCCTTAGCCCTAAACCCTAAAGCCTTAACTCCCCGTTCTTCTAGAGAGTTGTTGTTGAATCCCAAGCAAAGTCCTTGATTTTCCCTATATATCCTCATGTGTGCCTCTGTCGGAACCAACCAGCCAAGCCACAGAACCCTAAACCCTAAAGCCCTAAACCTCTAAACCCTAAAACCCCTAACTCTATACCCTAAAGCCCTAAACCTAGGAAGCCCCATCCGCTCGGCGCGTTACCTTCGTACCTTTCGGCTGCTATGCTGCGTCAGCATGATGTAGAAGAAGCCTGAACCCTCTTCCCCGAAACCTACATATCATGTTGGGTTTATGTGGGGAGGATGGAAAAGAAAATGGAAACTACCATAGCATATTGGGGTTATAGTATATTGGGGTTATATAGGGACAATGGAAAAGAACATGGAAACTACTATAATGGGTTATAATGTATCCGTCTCAAGTCGGCTTGAGATAAGACATGGGGTCCTCATACAGTAGCCTTGCCGGTAAACTCAGGTCATCCTGGTTTGATTTTATGATGTTGGGATTGGGTGCCGGGGTCCCCGCAATGGATCAGGTAGAGGCCCATGTTTCCCATGTTAGAGGTCTGACCTGGGTATGTGGATGTACAAGCCACGCAGTTTCACACTGACATGTATTGGCGAAAAGTCAGCATGTTTTGTTTATACGGCGTTTGGGACATCAACCCATTTTGATACCATCCCATGTGAAGCGGGTGTCCAAACCCATGGTATTGTGAGCAAAAATCAATGTCTCTCACCCACTCCATGAATCGACTCGCTCATGCAGGAACTTCAGCCCATTCATTCATTTATTCATTCATTCAGTGAATCACACACTTGCTCATTCCACTCTGCTCGCCCCCCGCTCGACTCCACGCCACTCCACTCCACCCCACTCCCCCACCAGCAAGGCCACGCCAAGTTAATGCAAACCAGCTTCTATAATTTCTGAGCTCCTTGAGCATGATTTTGACTTGAGCGGCTTGGTGTTTCCTATGGTTTGTGCCAGTAGGCTTGCAAAAATGTAGGCAAACTCGCGACAAACTAGAAGTCACAAACCTGGAGTCCTACTTAGGTTACTTCGTCTTCTGCGCCTCCTTCGTGTTGCGAAGCTACAGCAGGAACGCGCGGGTGTTTCGCAAAATTGTGGGCTCGTTTCGTGGGTCATAGGGGCAGGTAGTCTCAACTCCTTACAGGGCGTTATGTAGGGGATTCTGTGGGGTTACTGAGGGGATGCTAGAAGGGCACCAAGAGCCGACACCGAAACCTGTAGAAACCTAGTGGGGTTGCCACTTGCCTTTGCTCGATGTCCAGATCACGTGTTGCCTTCTTTTGTCAGCACATCCCTCGTGTCATGCACCCGCCTATATCCTTAAGTATATAGAAGATGGAAGATGGGGTACATGGGGTTCTTATCATGATATCGGGCAATTCCATATTGCATCTACTTCTGGGGGACTATACGCCTGAAACCCCAAGCTTGAAACCTGAAAACGCAAGCGTGTTGGCACGGCATTCTTCAAGCATTACATACTGATGGGTAGTAGGGAATCAGGGAGTATGATCCCTATATAGTCCCGATCAAATATATTCCCTTATTGCCTACTAACCCCTAGTAAGTTAAGATTCAATATTCAGGGTTCAGTGTGAAAAAATTGAATCATGAGGAATAACCACTGCTCAATACCAAGTTCATTGTTTTGAGAAATCTCACAAACTTTCAACCGCAAAATCCTAAACCCTAAACCCCTAAAACCCTAAACCCCAAACCCCTAAACCCTATTCCCTAAACCCCAAATCCTAAGAGTTTAACTCACCAACCGCGTAGGAGCTTACGCTGTTGGCCAATCACTTCCTTTCCACCTACGCGTTTATGGCGGGGCTCGCTTGGGTTAAGGGTTGTTTTGGGTTGCTTTAGCAAGTTTAGTTAGGGCATTCGGGTTTAGTGTCCATTTGGGTTGGGTGGGCCCCTCATGATCATGGTAAAGCCAGCTCCCGTTTTGTGATTGATTTTTTTTGCATAATATAGTGCTATGCGGAGAAGGAATAAGACGAACGCTGGGGTTCTAGTTTATAGTCTCCCTTAAGTAGCTAGAATATGGGGTAAACTCGGGATCTTATTATGACATACCCAAAGCCATATTCTATCTACTTCAGGGGGACCACAGATCTGGGCTTAACACTAAACCCTTAGATGCTTGAGTGCTTAAGAGTTGATAGAGCTGGAGACTCGAAAGTTTGCCATGAAGGACGTAAGGAGATAGTTGATACGATTTTTACAATGTTTTTTTATTGTACTCTATTATATATTTGATGATACTATATTATATGATATTATATAGACTTTATTATACCACATTATAGTATGGCAAGTACAAACCTTGAACCCATGTAAGCCGGATGCCCACGAGGTTCAGCTGTGCGGTTCCTGAAGCCTGCTCTGGTGCCCTTTGGTGTTTTTTGTGGGAAGTGCAACAGTTTTGACCCGGACCGCAAACCTTGTACCCCACACCTCCATACACAATCTGAACCTTTGAAGTGTAAACCTAACCTTAGACTGCAGAGCTTGGATTAGGCACTCGCCCTAGTAATAGTTTTGCCATATGTCTAAGTAGGGATCCCAATATAACTACCACTATCCCCGTAAGTGGGGTCCAGGCAACATAAACCTCTTAGCCGCGAGATTGGCAGGTTATGAAGATTGTCTCTGGACTGTTAATGATTTTGGCGGTCAACCACGTCATCGCTTGCTGCTGGTACGGCCTGGGCAGATGGTGACTGTGTCTGAAGCTTCATGTGGGCTTTCCGAACATTAGGAATTCTCGTTTTCTGGGGTCTTTATATTCGGAATTATATTCATATTGTGCCCCATCATTTTTGGAAATCCCCGCAAATTACAGAGAAAGGTCAATGTTCAGGGGCTTGGAAGGTTGCGACTGAGGGTTTGCCAAAAACTTTTGGCTCCACAGCCTGGGGCCCAGGGCACGGTTCCAGTTTCAGGGCTGTGGGCCCCCAAGCCCTAAAGCTTGCACCCAAACCTTCCTACGCCCTAAACCCTAAGCCCCAAACCCTAAACCCGAAACCCTCTGCCCTAAATCCTAAGCTTTTTGACCTTGGTAGGAGAGGGATTCCTGAAGCTTGAACCCTGAGCCTCAAACAGTATCCGTGCTGTGTGCACGCATCGGAACGCGATTTCTACAGTGGAAAAGAAAATGGAAACTCTTATCATGGGTTATATAGGGTTAAGGGTTAAGGGTCTAGGGGTTATCTACGGATAATGGAAAAGAAAATGGAGACTGCCGTAGTATATTGGGGTTATTGGAGGATAATGGAAGAAATAGCATGGAGACTACTGTAGTATATTGGGGTTATCTGAGGATAATGGGAAAGAAAATGGAAACTGCTGTAGTTTATTGGGTTATATGAGGATATGGTGTTTTCCTTTTCATGTGTTGCTTAGTTGTCATCCTGAAGAGACGTGTCGTTCTTATGTGCAAAGGAACATCCAGCTTCAAGCCTTGATCTGTTATCCCTTACCAGGGTCCCGTATACCATTTCCACGATGGTTTAGGGTTTAGGGTTAAGAGTTTAGGGTTTAGGGTTTAGGGTATCGCGTATACCATTTCCACGATGATAGCTGTTAGCACTTCATTTGGCGGGGATACCACGCAGCTCATGTTCATGTGCCTATAAAACCCAATTCCTTTCACTGTTGACTGATATTCAGTTTGGTGTGTTCATAAGGAACGACTCCCCCGAATCATGAACAATGCGTGATGTCTGCAAAACCCACCAAAGCTGAATGACCCAGAGAGGGATGCGCCTAACTAAGACAAAATCTTGAGCCCTACCCAGAACCTGTGCGATTGCAATCTGCAAGTCAGGAAATCCTTTGAGGCGCTACATAAATAGGAGGGACTAAGGCTCCCTAAGCCCTACATAAGTAGGAGGGACTCCCGAAGACCTCCCTAAGACCTCCGTAAGGCTCCCTGGGCTCCCCTATGATGGTTTAGGGTTTAGGGTTCAGGGTTTAGGGCTGGACTAAATTTAGGTTGGGGAGGACCTATAGGGGACTATATAGGGTTCTGAGTGGGACCTATTAAGGGATATACCACAAATTTAGTCCAGGGCTCATATGCTGGGGTATACCTGAGAATATTGCGCTGGGAGCATAATGTCTTTTTATTCCTGATAAAGCCATAAGACTTGACTGCAGTATTTGTAGAGCCTTAAATCTCTCCTACTATATGGTATCCCCTTAAAACTGCTTTCAGCAGCAAGGAGTCTCGACAATTATGGTGAGGCGAGCTGGCTGATCAATGCACAAATTGATCAGGCCAGGGAAGCTTGGATCGTGTAATGAGAGGTTCTTAGTTACCAAAACGCGCACCACAAGGGCCCTAGAAGTATCAGGGTCCAAATTTAAATCCCCCTTATCATGTTGGAGGCCAGGACATGGTGTTGAGAGGTTATGTCTCGTGAAGTCAGGGTTGCACAGGGAGCATTCGGGCGCTTGCGCAACTTCAACGCAATGCTTTCTATGCCAGGATTCCTATTGTGATACAGCTATGTTCACACTTTTCATTGATTTTGGTAGCAGGCTTTCAGGTGCATCTTAAACTTTACATTTACTTTCTACGCCTGAATATTCTTTCTGGGCACCCGGCAGCTCCCAAACCCACAAGAGATTCTGGTTTCAGGTTCTTTTACGCGCTTGGGTTTGGGGTTTTAAGGCGTCGCTTTGAGGGTTGCTGGAAGATCCGAGTTCGGCTCCACATAATTCCTCCCTCTTGCTTCTGGCTGCAAGGTCTTCACCTAGTAGCATAGAGGCCCTAAACCCAAAATCCTGGTCCCTCAGACTTTCGAGGTTAAAGGATCCAACATGTTGAGAGGACTTGATGGGCCTAAATGATGCCTATAAGATCTCCCCTGCCCCTGCATTTGCATAGAAACCTTGTAGATCCTCTCCCGCACGTTGGAGGGTCTGGAGAGAGTGTATTTGTCCGAAGAAGAATTTTGCATGTGTGGCAAAATGGCCCTGGCTACTTCTGGGAAATTTCACACCAAACTGGTAATTCTTACCTCCAGGGCACCTTACCGCAGGATTTTGTGTTCGCGGAGCTTGGGACAGGGACATGTTGGTGGCAGGCGCAGTGAGCTTCAATTCAAAACAAGAAGTTGCGAGAATAGGAAACCTTGAGGAGGTATGTCATGCCGTATCATGAGTATGTGAAGAGCGTATGCTCTTCCAACTTGGGGTTTGGAAGGCGCGAATGGCACTCCTTCCAGTGTTTCGTGCCAGCGCAAGTCTGGACATACGCCAGTATGCAGCTTGACTCATGCAGAGGCAGTGTAAAGTCATGACAGGCGCATTAAACTTGGCCAACTTGAACATTCATGGAAAAAGTTGTGTGAAGTAGAAATCTTGAACACGTGCGTCATACAGTATCATGAAAACGTAAAGAATGTAAATACTCTCTGCATACTGCCGTATGTCCGGACCCGCACTGCGGCCAAGCAGTGGGACCGGTGCATTCGCGTCTTCCAAACCCCAAGTTGGAGACACGGAATGTATACGTTCTTTACATAGTCATGATACTGCATGACAAACCTGCTCAACGTTTCCTCTTTTCACAACTTCCTATTTCATGGTAAAGTTTACTGTGTCTGCCATGACTTTTCATTGCTTCTGTATGACAGTGGGGTTATGCAATGCTGCGTGCAAGAGTTGGACGTTTAAGTTTAGGGATTAGCTGGAACGAAAGAATGGACAAGAAAATGGAAACTGCTACCAGGCAATCTATCTCGTCGACTATATGGATCTATCCCTTCAGTCCTTGCCAACCAGAGGAGAGTAATTGCCCGGGCCGCTAGTTGCTTATTCATGCTAATCACCATTATCATGATGAATGCTCTTATTATTGCTATTATCCTCATCTCAGTATTATTGTGATTATTGCCATGATTACTTATTTTCCTTCCATTGCTATTAATGTGGGCATCTTTCTAAAGGAGGTGGTGTAATTTCCTGGGCCAGAGAAAATCCACAGATTTTTGGTTTTTGAATTTTGTTTTAATCGCGAACCCATGGCTTTGTTAATCTAGCCTACACGTACATTGGGCGTTTAGGTGGTGGTTTTATAAAGGGGTGGCAATAATAACTTCCCCGGCCCAAAAAACCCATGACAATGGTAGCTCGCATTTGCAATCCAATCAAAATCCTCTTCTGCTTCTGTTTCTCCATCTTCTGCACTTACCCTTTACTACTACTACTACTATTATTATTATTACTACTACTACCACTACTACTACTACCACTATTACTACTACTGCTTCTACTGCTGCCACGACGATGACCCCCCAGTCCCCAGAGCTATTTGCTACAACATCCCACTTCCCAGACCCTTGTTTCGATATGGGTCCACCCGGAACTCGGAGGGGTATTAACATGACGCCCACATTTTATCATCATTATCCAAACCCCAAACCCTACCAGTAAAGTAGGCTGATCCCTAACTCTGATGTTGCGCTTCAATGCGCGAGGCGGGATTCGCCGATGCCTATGCCGTCGCCTGGTTGTGGAATTTCACATGGTTTGGGGTTAAGTTTAGGGTTTGGGGTTGAGGGTTTAGGGGTTGAGGGTCTTGGGTTTTCTAGAGGAAGGGAACCCTCACGTCCTAATCATACTTGGGAGTGAAGGGGGCAACGGCTCCCCCTGATAGCCCATTCAAACTGCTCTAATACCTTCAAGCCTTTAAATCCTGATTCCATATACTTTCTTACCCTACACGCCTCGACTGTTAGGTATTCCTCATGCACTAGGCCAGTCTTGAAAGCGTACACACTCCTGTGAGGTCTCAATTCACTGGGCCCTCACTCAGTTTACACCTGCCACCAACAACGTCGCGCCGGCAAGCGCCTTGGAGAGGCTGGATTTTGCGAAGCTATGGAATTTGTGTTGCTCTAGGATCTTACAGTAACATCCCTGGTTGAAAGCGGGCTTCTCTCACCGCATATGCATTCTGGTGTCAGGGTGTAGGCACAATGAAATGTATCAGCTCGGTAGCACTATGGGATGATTGACAATCACACCCCACTATCGTATAAAGGAACCTACTCATAAACGACTTTTGGGCCTTTTTAAAGTACCATCCAGATCAGGTGTGGGGCACGTGGGATTAGGGTCTATCCTCCCCCCACCCCAGGTGGGTCTGCGAGGCAACGTTTTGAACAGACCTTAAACCCCAAATCCAAAACCCTAAAACCTGGACCTGGTCGAGTCTTTGCAAGCTGGGTATTCCTGGCAATGATCTTTTGAGTATTATGGACCATAGTCCCTGCATATTCCCTATAAAGGTCTAAACAAAAATGTTACAGGGCCCTTAAATCTGTCCCACTAAGCCATTAGTGGAACTTTGCATGTTGTGTGGCAAAGGGCAAACTATTCCTGAACTATTCCGCAAGAGTTGCCCGTGAGGCCTCTTCTTCTTGAACATTCTCAAGACATACTTGTCAAGTGACTAAACATCCCAGATACAAAGTTATCAAGATATTGCGTCCCCTAAACCCTAAATCCCCTAAACCCTAAACCTAAACCCTATACTGGAGTGTCTTGACTGGTCTCGCAACCATACCCTCACTACCCAGCATCCCCGTCCACCACCCCCAAACCCCGTGTTGTAAAAACGTACTGCAGAGTTCAATTAGTTTTTTTTAAGCGCTTCGGATGTACAGTTTAGGGCTTATAAGGAACTTGGGACAAGAATGTATGGTAATTGTAAACGCTATCGCGCACCTGCCTGGGCTGCCGCATTTGGGATGGTGGGGGGTGCATCAGGAGGTCCGGTGGGGAAGGGCTTGGTCGGGTCTGTGGAGGGGGGTCTAATATAGGGGCCTTAATAATTACCAATATTATGGCCCCATATTCCTTATATAATTATGGTCTATGGTACTTCCTTCCTGACGCTGGACCAGCCTTGGTAAATTATTCAGGCTTCTACACGACGAATTCAGCAGGATAATTCTCATGTAATCCTTGTACCGATATGGAACAATAGAACCCTTGAGACCCTACATGCGGGCTTGGGGGTTGAGGGTGGTGCATGAAGAGGCTCTTTGCCGTCTTGGTGATCCTGTTGGCCATGGGCATGTTCTCTTCCTTCATCAGCTCTATCACTGCGACGGCGACTGGGGACTTGGGGTCTGAGGTTGAGAGCTTAGGGTCCAGGGCTCACAGTTTATGGGTTCCAAGTTCTCCTAAGGGGGCGGATGATGGTGTCAAAGCTTAGGGAACTCAACTTGGACATTTGCCTGGGATAGGGATCGTGAAGACACCTTGTAGGGTCTTTCACTGTACGGCTGATTGCCGCAGATGTGGATACAGTCCCCGTGTCAAGCTGGCCAGCTCCAAACCCCCGAACCCTGGATTCCCAGATTCTGCCCCCAACGCATGATAGCCCCAACCTCTTGATGCAGCTTGATCTACTCGGTGGTTGCATGCACAGCATCATAGTAGGATAACACCGTATGATTTTTAGCCTTCATTCTCCTATGCGGGTCCATGGGAAAATTCGGGTCTCTTTATCAACCCCTGCCGACACCTACAACTTGCAACCTGAACCTCGATTCCTTGCGCCCTACATAAATGATAGATCCTAAAAACATGTAAAGTTAAACCCTCCGCATGAGAGATTTTCCCCAATCCTCACGCGTTCTAAAGAGGGAACGCTAGAAGGGACTCTTCATCCCATATGACCCCCCAACAAGCTACAAGGGTCCCCGTTAAGGGTCCCTTGACCGATACATACAGTCGATAGTCCCATTCC
The DNA here is from genome assembly GCA_905231905.1 of Symbiodinium pilosum. NCBI lineage: Eukaryota > Dinophyceae > Suessiales > Symbiodiniaceae > Symbiodinium > Symbiodinium pilosum. The sequence goes on along the minus strand of CAJNIZ010033703.1, from coordinate 30,708 downwards.
TCACTTCATTTCTCCATCCTTGGTACTGATACGGAGGGTTGCATTCCCGGGGCAATCATAATAAGGATTTGAGCCCTAAACCCTGACCCTCAGAAACCCCTACCAGGTGAGCACTTTGCGGCAGTCGCGCGCGGAACACTTCAAGCGCCATTCTTTCCTGGTCCGATTCTTCAACGAGCGGAACCTGTCAATCGAAGCTTTGTCTGGGTTTAGGGTTTAGGGTTTGAGCAGTATATAGAGTGAGGTCTCTATGCAGTGCCAGTTTCGGGCGCGGACATGTAGTTTAGGGTTTCGGGTTCTTGTCCCATATCATTCTTGTATGGTTGTGGCATAGAATAACTGAGGTAGATCTCAAAATGATCCTGGTAATAATTAAGCCTCTTACATTCCAAAATCCCTATAAGACTCCATATAAACCCAGTTTCCTTTTCCTTCTCGTGCTGAAATGAGGTGAAAAGCTCTTCGGGTAGAGCATACTAGGTGCATGGCCCCTGAAGCTTAACCCCTGGCATCACCCTGAACTAGCTAAGAATTTTTCAAACAGTGTCGGCAGCACATGGCAGCTGTACAATTCCCTGGGCCTTGAACCCTAAAACCTAAACCCTAAAACTTTAAACCCTAGAGCAAATCGTCAACAAGAAGAGTGGTTTTGATCGCAGGCCAAGTTGTAGCAAGTGGAATAGGCCGAAGATTGAACTTTGAGGAGTTGCTACTTCAACATTGCATGTAGTCAGTATGTTATACTCCCTAAATATACACCAAGCTACCGTTCGAAGTTCTCTAACCCATGTAGCAAGTCTGCCAAAGCAGCCGAGGAATTGTTCGGCCGAGTTCATGATGTTCTGAGGCGGGCTCTTAGGCTACCCCAAACCCTGCACCCTAAAGATCTAACTTGGAACGAGGGGCCGGAACCCCAGAACAATCATTGTGATTGCCTTGGAATATTCATAAGTCTCGCTAAAGGAGACATTATATTCCACTCCTGGATCACTTCAAAACACCCAAAGCTCTGGAGAGCGAACCTCTGTGCCCCAACAACCCATCCTTCAATTCCTGTGAACAACTGCGATGTACAGGAGAATGGCTGGGCAAAGGTTGAGGGGGTCGAGATTGGAGATTCAGGGAGCGGCCTTGAGGGAGTTTTCTGAAGCGAGTTTGTCCTAGCCACTCAGTAGCAGTGCGTATCGTGTGAAGTAGATGAAAGATTTGAAGCCCATGAGTCCTGAGCCACAAACCTTAACCTGACAAAGTCCAGGAGCACCAAAAAACCTCACAGGACATGGTAGCAATATAATTGGAAGATGAGGGTCTTGTCAGGTGTAATATTCCTACTTGGGGTTCCCTGCTTGGGATTCCCATTCAACCCTGCACTTCAAGACCCTCAGCCACAAAGCCTAGAAGCCCTTACACCCTCAACCCCACTTGCAGGGTCAGGGGGACTTGGTGAGTAGGTTAAGCACCTTATAATCTATATAGTTTTCCTTGTTATCTCCAATATCCACCTACTTGCCGAGTGCCCCGGACCCCTCACCCCTACACCTCAAAGACCTTGAGCTGCTAAAGCTGAGCAACAGTTGGACTCTCAGTCCTCAACCATCCGAAACCCTTAAAGGACTACATCCCTAAACCCTTAAATCCCCCAAACCTCTAAACCTCAAACTCCCAAACTCTAACGCTTTGGATTCCTACACCCCAAAGCTTCCAAAGCCATACCTTAAATCCCACTTCCCTAAACCCTAAACCATAAACCCCTTCATGAGTCCTGGCAGGAAGCAGGGGTCCTTCGACCTCCGTCTGAAAGAGAGCGAGGCGGCATGGGCTGGGAGGGGCTTAGGGTTTAGGGTTTGGATAGGAGATCCAGGCCAGGAGTTCTACAAGGATAGTACCATAGTCTAAGCTCCTGTTACATAGGCGTTTTTATTGGGGATTACTATGGGGGATAATGAAAGGGATACTAGGAGTTTAGACTAGTGGGAATCCGTTCAGAATTCTGTCAAGATTTCAGTCATCAGGGCTCAGGAGGGGATTTCCGTAAATCAGAAGGGCAGAGATTTGCAGATTTGCGTTCCTGCTGCAAGATAGGTCCCTACTTGGCTTTAGTTTGTCCTGTGCGGGAATATCCTAAAGCGCCAACACCAAAACCCTACACTTTCAAAAGACCCTTATCCCTGAACCCAAGCCACAAACTCCCGACCCCCTCAATCCTAAACTCTCCACCCCGAACCCAAGCCCTGAATCCTATGATTTGGGTACTGCCCCCACTCCGCAACTTGGAGAATATTTATGATGTAGCTATATGTAGCCCCTCCTGATATAGACTGTTACAGGGTGGGGGCAGTACCCAACATGTCCCTTAAACGCTAACCCCAAATCCTAAACCCGAAGCCCGAAACCCTAAACCCTATTCCAAAAAAACCCAGGTACAGCTCCTGGACAATGTCCCGGAGAGGCTGAAGGCAACGTTGCCGTCCCCTAAAAGAAACATTGGGACAAGGGTTGGGTATGTTGCAGGTACATTGGGATCATGGAAATCAAATGTAAACTACTATTCAGGATATAGGGCTTAGGGTTTAGGGTTTAGTTAGGGTTTAGGGTTGGACCCTTAAGAGTACATATAGGGTATATAGTAGTATATAGAGATCCCAGGGTTAAGGGCCCATACTAGGGGCGAATGGTTTCAACCTTAGACCCTAAACCC
>CAJNIZ010033703.1:16326-26919 GCA_905231905.1 Symbiodinium pilosum | reverse complement strand
GTCCGACCAGATTCCCACGAAGGCCCGACCAAAGTCCCACGAAGGCCCGACCAAATTCCCACGAATGCCCGACCAAATTCCCACGAAGGACATTAAGTTTTAGGGTATACATATGAAGAAAGGGTTTCGGGCTTTAGGGTTTAGGGCTTTACGGTTTAAGGCTTTAGGGTTAAGGGTTAAGGGTTTTAGGGTTTAGGGTTTAGGGTTCAGGGTTTGGGCTTAGGGTTTAGGGCGTTGAAACTTAGGGCCATTACATGCGGAGAATGCGGGGATTATGTAGGGATCATGTGAGGGCTTGTATCTGGACTTCACAGGAGTTATATTGTTGTAGGGACATTGTCCGGGCATTATCTAGGGGTGAGTGACATGGGGGTCAGGTACTTGGGGCTCAGGGTTACAGTAGGGGTTTATGTTTTGTCTGGTGCTTCGGGAAGGTTGAAAGGGTGCTCATGATTTCAGATTACGCTGGTGTTGATTCGGGCAATTGAGCTTAAACCTGTAATGGGCTCCTTGAAGGAGTTAGAGTACTTTTTCTTTTTCCCCCGAACCCCAAACGCTGTACATCCCTGACACCCACATGTTCCCCATCTACTCCTATGTTGACCAGCTGCCATACCCCACCCCAAGCCCTGAACGCTGAATCCTAAATTGCGTTACTGTCGAAGCCTGAGTAATTTTCAACGTGCAGTTATGGCATAGGGTACCTCAAATAGACCTCAACATGGTATAGGTAAGTATAGTACCCCGACGGTGAACCCTAAACCCTAGATCCAAAACCGTGGATCAACTAGGTGGAAAAAAGGAGCTACAACACCCCAATCCCAAAACCCAAAAACCTAGACACAAACCAAAAACCTAAAAAACTCAAAGCCCAAAATCCTAAACCCTGAGCCCCAACAGCCCAAAACACTATAAAACTCAAAGCCCCCCGAGCCCCCAAAGCCCCAAACCCTGTAAAACTCAAAACTCCAAATCCTAAACTCTGAACACCGAAAGCCTTACACCCTACAACACCCCAAACCCCAAATCCCAAACTCTAAACGCCAAAAGCCCTAAACCCTAAAAAACACAAAGCCCCAAATCCCCCAAAGCCCTAAACCCTAAACTGCATTATACTTGGCCAGCATTTTTGGTGCAACTGAGGAAGGATGAAGATTCCGAGGTTGGACCCTGGGTTTTGTCAGAGTTTGGGATTTAGGGGTTAGGGGTTCATGGTTTAGGGGTTTAGGGTTTAGGGCTTAGGGTTTAAGGTTTAGGGGTTTAGGGATTTGGGGTTCAGGGTTTTATAGTTTAGGGCTTCGAGTTTGCGGTTTAGGGGTTCAGGGTTTAGGGTTGGATATTGGGGTATGGTAGAATGGATCAAGCTGCCACGGGTTGAGGTTAAAGGGTTTAGGGTTCAGGATTAAGCGTTAAGGGTTCAGGGTCGATGCTTGAGGGTTAGGGTTTCGGGCTGAAGGCAATGTCATTGCCTTCCAATGGAGGGTCATGGGGACTTAGTGAGTACGTTAATAAAGGGGATAATTGGGGTTATTATATGGCTTATAGGGGTTATTGACCTACTCATTAAGTCCCCATTACCCTCCAAGTATTCCTTCCACAATTACCATCTATGGAACTTTAGGGACACTCCTGGCTTCGATCTTGAAGTGAAGCTGGAAACCCCAACCCACTACATTCACGAAGCTCCACATCACAGACCCGAGATGCAAAAAATCGTGATTCCAGGCAAATGCCACTTGGTATAGACCTGACACCCTGGGCCCCCGAATTCTTGAAATTCCAAAACGCCTGCAGGTCTTCTTTCGTCAGGTTTGCCATTTTGCCATGACGGAGCGTGTTGTGACACCTGGGCAGGACTTGTGCCAAGAAGTTGTGTAGGATCCCCAAGGGGAGCCATAGTCCCCATATGAGCCCACATATGCTATAGTCTAAACTCCTTAAGGGGTGTTCACCTAGGGGGTTATTTATGGAAGTGCTACAGGTATAGCTCACCTATCCCTGGCGTCCTAGGTTCACACCATAATTGTTGGAAGTTGGAAACCCTCACAGGGTGTAGGGGGTAGGACTCTTGGGACCAGTCAGCTCTCGACCTTAAATCCGGGCTCAGACTCCGAGGTCCAACCCCTAGATTTTTGTTTACGGTTTAGGAATCTCCTCCCCCTAATATCAAGGGGGGGTTAATGTAGAGGGGGAAGGGGGGATAAGATTATGCTGATTCCCTGCCCTTTAATGAGGCTGTTTAGGGTAAGTCAGGGCTACTCCGGGGAACCTCTGGGGGTGTAGTATGGGCGTTTCTGCATGCAAGTTAAGGGTGCCTAGGGTTTAGGAATCAAGGGTTTCTAGAAGTTGGGGATTAAAGCTGAAGAAGGGAGAACTCCCCAAACCCTAAACCCTAAACCGGGGGTAGTATGGGGTTACTAGGGCAACCCAGGATCTCAAGGGGTTGGTCGAGAAGATTTCAGATAAAAAGTCTCAGCCCCTCAGCTTTGGGGTTTGCGGTTTAGGGTTTAGGTTTGGGGTGTAGGGTTTAGGTTTGGGGTTTAGGGTTTAGGTTTAGGGTTTAGGCTTTAGGGGTTAGGCTTTAGGGGTCTAGGGTTTAGGGGTTTGCTCACAGTGGTGTGGTTTAGAGTTTTCGTTTTGGGCTTGTGCAATTTCTTGTTGTCCATATCCGGAAATACAGTACGTCAGCTCACATGTTCCAAGAGTCCCACCATCAACTGCAGTAAGGGTAACCCCCCACCCCCCCAAGATAGCCACCCACCCCTAGGATAAATACTCCCCCTGATATGTCACGATACTACATTGGGGGTAGAAGAAGCAGCCAGAGCATAACATTCATATTGCCGTGTGCATGGCCTCCTAGCCACAAGAAGCCCCTTGTGCAGGATGCCTTTATGCCAGGCACGGAGTGTGAGGAGGCGGCAACCTTTTACTGGGTTTGTTGGTTTTTGAGCATAGGAAATGGTTTAGGGTTTAGGGTTCAGGGCTTGAGGCACAGTGGGTTGGGTGTCTTGCTTTTCAGGCGCCTGTGGGGTGGGGTTCAGCTGGATGCCTAAGGTTATGCCCCTGAGCCTGAGCTTGAACAGCAGATCTTGAAGTCAAACTCTACGTCTATCATCCGAGGTTTAGGGGCTAGGGCTTGGGGCCCTAAACCCAAACCTCAAACCCTAAATCCGAAATCCTAATCCCTAGGCCCAACCTGGCTGCCGGCCCTCATTCCGCCTGCAATGATTTTTTGTCATTGCTTTCATGCCAACACTGCTCTCCCAGGTCAAAATCACCCTCAGCCGTAAACCTGAATTTAGAGATCTCAGTATTGTAGTCCTAGGTTCCTTGTATAACTACGGTCTATTATAGACACAGACCTCAAACTGGTTCCCAGGATTATTCAGGCCCCTTGTTTACAGAACCACCGTCAACCCATAATGTAAAGGCCAAGCTGTCATTTGATTCTCAAATTATGTTTCATTTGCTTCTTCACGTTTGCCAATCTGGGGCCATTGAAGGTTTACATAACACCCTAACATCCTATAATTCCTTAGAATTGTGTATTAGTGTATTGTTATAGATGACATTCTTGTTTTGGATGTATTATGCCCTCCTGCACCTTATAAACCATTACAACCACCCTTTTCATTTAATTTTCCTCTTTCTTTTCCGTTTGATTCTTTATCCCGCTAGTAGTCCTAAACCCACTATTCCTAAGCCATAAGCCCTAAACCCTGATCCCTAAACCCTAAACCTGAGCCCTAAGACCCTAAAACCTAATCTCTACTTAGCCCAAAGGGCCCTAAACCCTGATCCCTAAGCACTAAACCTTAGCCCTAAACCCCAACCTTGAGCCCTAGACCCTAAGACCTAATCTCTACCTAGCCCAAAAAGCCCTAAACCCAGATCCCTAAACCCTAAACCCTAATCCCTACCTAGCCCAAAGATCCCTAAACCCTCAACCCTAAGCCTGCCCTAAACCCTCATCCCTACTTAGCCCAAAGAGCCCTAAGCCCTGATCCCTAAACCCTAAACCCTCATCCCTACTTAGCCCAAAAAGCCTGAAACCCTGATCCCTAAACCCTAAGCCCTAATCCCTACCTAGCCCAAAGAGCCCTAAACCCAGATCCTAAACCCCAAAACCCTAAGCCCTAAGCCCTACCTAGCCCAAAGAGGTCTACATCATCGAGGCGGGGTCGATGGGCTACATCGCGCGGCAGCTGAATTCGGCCTTTGCAGAGGCCAAGCACCATTCCAAAGCTGGCGCAGCTTAGGGTTTTAGGGTTTTAGGGGTTTAGGGATTAGGTTTTAGGGTTTAGGGTTTTACGGTTTAGAGTTTTAGGCTTTAGGGTTTTAGGGTTTAGAGTTTTAGGCTTTAGGGTTTTAGGGTTTAGAGTTTTAGGCTTTAGGGTTTTAGGGTTTGAAGGTTAAGGTTTTAGGGTTTAGGCCCCCATGGAGCCTATGTACTGGTTATATAGGGATGATGGAAAAGAAAATGGAAGCTACTATTAGGGTTTGGGGCTTAGGGTCCTGCCCCCACCCACGAACTGTCTATAATAGGGGTCATATCAAGGGTTGTCTTTAAATATATACGAAATATTAGCCAACTGTTAATGAGTGCGTGCAGTACCCAATCCCAGCTTATTGTTCGGGCTTTGAATTGGGGGATTCCAGATTACAATACCTCATGTGGGGGCTACATTGGGGCCTGCCTATTTATGGAAGCTACAAATTGAGTGCGCAAGGATAATATGCGGTTCTTTCGAAAAATTGGTTTTCTCGGTGGGGCATCCTTGCAACTGGATTCTGCTTAAATTGGGGGATGCCGACGTTTAGAAGCTACCATATGAGGTTGTGGTGAGGACTTTGCCGGACCACCCAGGTGCATGACTTGGTGTGCAGGGTTCTAAGTCTAAACCCTAAACCCTGACCCTAGTCTCTAAACCCTAAACCCTAAACCCTAAACCCAAAAAACCCTAAACCCTAAAGCCTAAACCCTAAACCCTAAACCCTAAACCCCAAAAAACCCTAGACCCTAAAGCTAGAGTCTGGGCTTGGAGGCTCGGGTTTTCTCCAGGTCCTGCAAGTCGTCTGAGGCAAACGAAGCCCTGCGCGCTCTCCCAAAAGCCTTGGCAACTCACCCGAATGATCCGGAAAACTTGTACATCGATATCAAGTGGCATGAGGGTTTAAGGTTTAGGGTGTAGGGCTTGGGGTTTTAGGTTTAGGGCTTCGGCCTGACAGTCCAGCATTCTTCGCCACTCTAAATCCTCAATTCTGTGGTCCTTATTGAAGCTACCATCATTCCTCCTGCCCCTAAGCCCTAAACCCTAAACCCTAAAACCTATGGCTCTGCAAATGCAACCAGAACTGCAACAATCTCAATTGCTGCAGCTGGGCCAATCCAGCGCGCAGGCCTGTGAAACAGGGGATGTGCTGTGTTTCCCCTGCATCTGGGCTGAGTGGCTCCTTGGTACCGCACGCATCAAAAGTCCAAACCACAAGCTTCAAATCCTTAATGCACAAACCTTAGTTCCCTAAAACCCTAATTCCCTAAAGCCCCAAAGGATTTGTGGCAGGGAGTTTCCCAAGATGACCCTCAGAATGGTACCCCTAATTATGAGAAACCCCCAAATCAAAGCTTGTGTTTGTCACGCCTTTGTGGCCCCAAACCCCGTGTTGGATACCTCAGGACTTGGGGGTTAAGGGTTCAGGGTTCAGGACCTAGGGGTTAAACACCTAAACCCTAAACCTTAAAGGGTCTCGAGTCTCGAGTGCAAGAAAAGCCAAAGTTGAAACTCCTCGAGCCTTAGAGTTCTTAAAACAGAAGAACTGAACTACTTGATTGCCTCACGGCCTTGCGACACAACAATAGCTCAACCCTTACATCCCCCAGCCTTGATCTGTCTGCAATTCTGAACCCTGAGCCCTAAGCCTTGTTGTTCTGCCCCACACTAATCCTACACTAATCCTATCCAAGCCTCAGAGAATAAACTCTCCCCGAACCCCGACACCTGAAACCATAAACCGGCTACAGCTCAAACCGGCATTACTCAAATAACCCCTATATAATCCCAGTTTCCATTTCATTTCCCATTTTCTTTTCCATTTGATTCTCCATTACTGGGCCCTAAACCCTATATTATTGGGTACCATAGTATCCCCAAACCCTAAACCCTAAATACCTTAAACCCTAAACCCTAAACCGTAAATACCCTAAACCCTTAACCCTAAACCCTAAACCCTAAATACCCTAAACCCTAAACCCTAAATACCCTAAACCCTAAACCCTAAATACCCTAAACCCTAAACCCTAAATGCCCTAATACCCTAAACCCTTAAACCCTAAATTATTGGGTACCATCACACCAAAGCCCAGGCTTCACCGTGGCCGGCTGACAGCCAACACAGGTGAAACCTGTTTCTGGGCCTAGAAGGAGTTTGTGTAAGTGCTCCTAGGGTTTAGGGTTTAGGGTTTAGGGTTTCTTATCTAATCTTTGTGTCAGGGCTTCTTACGGGGGTTTCCTAAAATAGGGGTACCCTTTTGGGGGTCCCAATAATAAGGACTGTAGTATATTGGGGTCTATATTGGGGTCCCCTTATTTTGGGAAACTACCTTATCTAATCTTCCACTATACAGGCTGGCTTCTGAGCCCACATCTCCACCTAGACGAGAAAGGCAAAAGATTGAAGGCTCCAGGTGCCCGAAGAACAACAGAATCATTAGAACCTTTCTATTGCATCGGAAGACCGGAAGGTGTGGCCTCCCTCAAGGCCCAAATTTCCAAAGCCTGGGCCTGAGCCTTGAGAGGACCTTTGATGACCAAACCCGCAAACTTGGGGATGATTATCAGATGAGCAAAAGTCTAAACTCCTTAAAGGGGGTTATATAAGGGATTATATGGGGGACTACTATAGGGGTTATTAAGGAGGATACTAGGAGTTTAGAAAATGGCTCAGATGACTCTTATAGGGTTTTATAGTGTGTAGGGCTGGAGGTTACCAAACTCCTCCTGCTATCCGAGGCTACTACAACGGGCTCAACTGCCCGAAGTTTGCCCACATTGTGAAGCAGCATGGACCTCCTCTTTGGCAGTGGCCAGTCAGATGGATGAACCCTAAACTCCAAAACAAAAGGTTCTATAAGGGATGATGTAGGTGATGTAGGGGACTACTATAGGGGTTCTTTAAGGGGGATACTGGGAGTTTAAACTATTACACAGCGGCCCTTTTCGGGTCCTGGGTCATGGGTTGCTTATACAACTAGGTCATAGCGAAAAACGGGCCTGTCTCCAGTCCTAGGTTATTGAGGAGCCTAGTATAGGGTTCGGGGTGGAAGGGCCCTATACTTACCCTTCACCCTTAACCTTAATCTTTAAATCCGGAGCTTAATCTTTAAACCCGGAGCCCTAAACCCTAAACCCTAAAGCCTAAAGCCAAAACCCTAAATTCTAAAGCTTAAACCTAAACCTAGGGCCAAAACCGTAAGTCGACGGTTTAGGGGTCAAGGCTCTGGGGCTTAGGTTGAGGCTTTGGGGTTTGGGGTAAATGGGATTGGGCAGAGTTTAGGGGTAAATGGGATCTGTGTGGGAGTCTTGGGTTAGGCCCAAGCCAATCCAAGCCCTTTTTGTCTGCTGAAGACCCTTGGTTAAGGGTTTAGGGTTTAGGGTCAACCCTAAATCCCAAAGAGGTTTGTTCCGCTCATGCTTATGAGTATTTACTCTGAGTGTTGCTTAGGGCGCCGTTTAGGGCTCAGGGTTGAGGGTTCAGTTCGGTTTGTGTTCAATGTACTGTAGGTTGCCCAAGGTCATACATGGACGTTACGGAGACGGCTTGTTGAGGGGGAGGGGAGGAGGGTTTTGAGAGGGGGAAGACATCAAAGCCATCCTGGGAGAAAGGGGTGGGGATGCACTTCCACTTGCTCCTGAAGCCGATCTCAGGTTTGCTACTATTTTGATGGAGTGCCTAACTTGACGGTGCAGGGTTTACTATGAATCCTCCTGAACACTAGATCCAGACAAGTTTTAATACCCATTCTCCGAAGAAACGATGAGATACCAAATTGTGTGCAACAGTCCTCTCAGGTATATGCAGATTTATGGAATCCTCTTCATCGAGGAAATCGAGCACATGGATGCTGAGGTCTCGGCAAGGGGGTTAAGGGCAACTGAATCCTTCACACTTAGCGCTAGCCCCTTTAAACCTTTGACCCAGTATGGACACCCCTGAACTGGGTACCCCCAATTCTGGGAAACCCCCATCGAATCCTGAGAATCCAATCCCCAGGGCGCAGGCTACAACAGCTTCGGGATCTTCCAAAGTTGTCAGTCAGGTCTTTAGGCTATCAGTAGGCGGCATGAGGTTAAGAAGTTTGTAAGGAATTAAGGACACTGTTCCCGTGTACGCCGGATGTGAGAAGGTATGCTCCATACTCAAAATACCAGACAACCCATGAGTGACTGTCAGTACTAGGATGAACAAAGGACCATTCAGGTGAACATGGGGGTGCTTTTGGTAGTTCAGTATAGTCCCTAATATGTTCCCTATTAGGAACCATGTCTATTAACATCATAAGCAAATATTGATTGTGGAGTTTCTCGATGTGTACAACCTTTAATATATCCTTACGGTCTTAACGGGTCTCATATTTGGAGGAACGTGTGTATGACCTGATCGCAGGCGTATCCAAGTATTTCCATCTGTGTTTCTTTGAAGCTTTAGGGGTTAAGCTTAGTCAGGGGGTCGTCCTTGTGCCCTTAGGGTTTGTACCTTTGGGTTTGGATCCTCCAAAACTAAGGTTACACATCTTAGGGGTACACACTTGACTTGGTAAGCTATCCAGCCCCTTGAAACCCTGGTTCCCATTCCATCTTCCACTTTCTCTTCCATCCGACTTTCCATTGTTAGGGTACTATCTTGAAGCCCTGGACCCTAAACCCTGAACCCTAAGCCCTGAACCCTAAACCCTAGATAGTCTAAACCCCATACGAGCCTAGTATAAACCCTATACCCTAAATAGTAGCTTCCAGTTTCTTGTCTACTGCTTTGGGGGCGGATGATACGATCCTCAGTTTGGCGTTGAAGTTTTAGGGTTAAGGGGTGAAGAGTCCTGAGAAAAAACCATGTACCCGACATGTACCCTTTAAGGGTCCCTAGAATTAAGGGGACCCTAAGCCCTAACCTTAGATGGCTAGGGTTTAGGGTAGAGGGTTGGCAGTCCTTCTTTTCTGTCCCTCTTCAATACATATCCTTCCCCTATTGCCCCAACACCCTAGACCTAAAAATCCTTAAGCCCTAACAGCTTCAAACCCTCAATCCCATTTAAGGGGGACCCCTAATTCTGGAAACTCTGATATGGGAGACCGTTCCACCATTCCCAGAAGCCGGGGGTCGCCTTGAAAAAGTAGGAGGCAGGGATAGAGTTTAGGGTTTAGGGTCTAGGGTTTAGGCTTACGGTATAGGGTTTAGGGTAACTGCAACTATAATTGGGTCACAAACCCTAAAGCCCTAAAGCCCTAAAGCCCTAAAGCCCTAAAGCCCTAAAGCCTTGAAACCCCCAAACCCTAAGATCCTAAAACCCTGATCCTTGACCCCGTTTAGGGTTTCAGGGTTTAGGGCTACGATTTTTTGGTGCAATAGCCAAGGTCCGGTCAGTCAACCCTAAGCTCCAATGATGCGCCCCAAGGCCTTCGATTTTGGTGGTGGTCAAAATTATGGTCGCTTTTTGGGTACCCATAGGGTTTATAGGGATTATAGGGTTCATAGGGATTATAGGGTTTAGGGGTCAAAATTATGGTCGCTTTTTGGATCCCTATTATATAATACGGCACCTAATATTCAGGGTACCCAAAAGGGACTCTAATTTTGACAGCCACCCATTTGGAGAAGAACCGCAACATGCTGAAGCCGTTATCGTCAAGGTGTGACACTCTTATTCTATTTGGAGGTCCAAGTTCCGTTTGACCCAACTATACAACTATAATTAGAATTGCAGATACCCCAAACCTTAAGACCCTAAACCAACCCTAAACCCTCTCCCTGCCTCCTACTTTTTCAAGGCAGCCCCAGCTTCTAAACAGGGTGAAAGGGTCTCCCATATCAGAGTTTTCAGAACCAAGGGTCCCCCTTATGTGGGGTTTAGGGTTTAGGGTTGAGAACACGCCTGTGTTCCTCACTGGTAGCTGCTGCCCTCAGCAGCTGCAAAGAAAGAATGGAGTGGAAGATTGTACCCCGACAATCGAAGAAAAGAAGAACTGATAGAGAATGGAATGAAAGAAGATCTGTCCCTGCAGAAGCTGACGGAAGCTCTGTACCCGCAGAAGCTCTCTGTCTTTTCCAGCCACAGCTCACTGCTCCATCGCGTCCGCGCGAGTGAACCCTAGCCCTACCCTCTGCCGGAGCCTGCATGGCATCGAACACAGACACATTCGGATCGGTCTTCCCCAAGACAGCCTGACAGGCAATTCTTCACACTGACCATTGTTTTTCGAATGAGTCAACTTCCCCTGATGCCGGAAACTCCAGCCACTGGAGGGCCTGCTTGCGTTGAGCTCCCTGGGGCAAAGATTGCTTAGCATCGTAAAGAATGAATCTGCCCTTGAACAT
>CAJNIZ010033703.1:0-11020 GCA_905231905.1 Symbiodinium pilosum | reverse complement strand
GTTAAGGGTACAGGGTTTCGGGTTTTAGGGTTCGGAGCTCAGGGATACAACAGTGTGCAGAATTCAGAGGGAAGAATATGGAAAACGCATGGAAACTGGGGTGATATAGGGCGTTTATAGGAGTTACCACCCTCAACCCAACACCCCTCACCATGCCATGTACCATGAGGGTCCATGGGTGAAATTGGTTGCGGGATGTTGCCTGGTACGCGTTCAAAGTGAGGCCCTTTGCTCTGTTAACGAAAAGAAGCAACCCACCCTAAACCCTAAGCCTTAACCATGGAGTCAATGTGGGCTTAGATGGAAATGCCCCCGAACTCCAAAACCTAATATAATGACACCATAATCCTTTATGGTCACCCGCACTGGTGGGGGGGTCCACCTAAGCTAAACCATAGAAACGAAAAGCTCCAAAAGCCTCAACTTACCCTGCCAGAGGCTAACATGGAATCCTGCATCGCCCTTTTTTTCTCAGAGGACACTAATGTGTAGGGCCCCTTTTCGGGGGTTATCAACGCGTAGCAGGTAAACAACACACAATGTCCACAACTCTAACCCTACACCTTTAGCGCTAATCCCTAAACTCTGAACCCTCTCAGGCGGGGGCATACAAAAAGCTCGGTGGCTTGGCGGATGAGGAAGCTTGTAGCTACGCCGGGTCTTAGGGCTTCAGGGTTTCGGATTTAGGGTTTCAGGGGGTTCAAGGTTCAGGATTTGAAGGTTTCGGGTTTGGGTTTTTGAGGGTTTGGTCTTCAGCATTTTGGTGTTTCACGTGTGGGCGTTTGGGGTTCGGGATTTTTTCAGTTCCTGGTTTTTTGAGGTTTTCAGGAGGTTAGGGTTAAGGGTGTGAGGGTTCTTGGGGTTGGGAGTCAAGGGGTCCCGTTATGGAGTTCTAGGTGTCGATTGTTTGGTCTACATGTTTTCTAAAAGTTTGAGCGGAGTTCACAGGGTGTTTGCGGCTTACGTGGGCTTGAGTGGGAGATTGTACGCCTCTACTGAATGATTCTTTTTGCGTTTGCAATGGTCTTGGTTATGTTGCCAGTTTGTCGACATCTGAACGCTCAAGATTTACGCCCGAACTCCCACCTTGAAAATCCAAAATCTACAAATCTGACCCTGAAACCTTCGAGATGTGGATTTCGGACGAGAATTCCCATGTGAGCTATAGTCTAAACTCCTTGAAGGGGGTTATATAGGGGCTTATATAGGGGACTACCATAGGGCTTATTAAGGTGGATACTAGGAGTTTAGATTATAGCTCATGTAACCTACTACAAATCCACTGAGAACGAGATTCTTGCAGGGCCCTTAAATCAATTCCTGGAATCCTAAGAGGGTTTAGGGTTTAGGGTTTAGGGTTTAGGTTGAGGGTTTAGAATTAAAGGTAATAGTGGGTGGGGAATGAAATGGCTTATTCTCAAAATTATGGGCCCTTTTGGTTACAGATTTCAATCAAGGGGTGCCAAAATGGGACCTTAGTTTTGGGAATTACCCAGTGGAAAAGAACATGGAACATTGAATGGGAACTGGGTTCATAATTTAAAGAGCTTTTTTTACCTCTGGTTGGTGGAGGAATGGAAAAGAAGTAGGAGAATCAACTATATTTTCAGGGCTCATAGAGAGACTGCTGTCAGGATCCATTTCTTCATTCCTTGCACCCTAAACCCTAAACCCTAAACCCTAACCCTAAACCCTAGATCCTAAACAGTGGTAAGTTAAGGAAGGCATGGAAAAAGATGGACTCAGACGGTTTGAGGGTCTGCGGGGGAAGCTTTGGAATGCTGTAGCCATCACCCATCCCATCCTCAACCATCTCAAGGGTTTTAGGGTTTAGGGTTTCGGTTTTTAGGGTTTAGGGTTTAGGGTTTCGGTTTTTAGGGTTTAGGGTTTAGGGTTTTTGGGTTTAGGGGTTTAGGATACCTCAAACCCTCAACCCTAAATCTTGGCCAAGATGGACATCGAAGATGTCGTGGTGCTGTAAGCCGTTGACGTTTCGGGACGGCTCTCATCGGAGGTTTGGGAGGAGTTTTCGCTTAGTTGGTTACAAGATTACCGCTTAGAGATCACTCATCATCCACTTCGACTTGAAGATTTATGCGCCGTCATCAGTGGATGTAAAAACCGAGCCTCCAAGCAGACATTTTGCCGCAGTGCTGCTCCCGGAAACCGGCAGGCAGAGAAATTCCGTAGGACATCCGACCCTTCCCGCAAGTAACCTGGAAGCTCACACCGGCTTTACCTAAACTGGGTTGCTGTTAAGGAACTTCATGGAACTTCAATTAAGTTACCATAATAGGTATACATTGTAATTCATAGGGTTAGTAACTTAACTTAAGTTCCTAAACCCCAAATCGTAAACCCTGAGCCCTAAACCCTGCCCCTATAGCAACTCGAGTTAAGTTCCTCAACAGCAGCCCAGTAAAATGCCTGTAGCATGTATAGGGAGCTTGTGGGCTTCCATGTGAGTTTGGGGAGGGTGGTTATAGTTGACCTGTGAGTGTCTCAAAACCCTAAACCCCTAAACCCCTAACACCCTAAATCGTAACCCCCTAATGGAACTATGGGATTGCTCGGTTATATGGGGGTTATATGGGGATAATGGAAAATAAATTGGAAAATTCTATTTAGGGTTTAGGGTCTGACCTAAGCCCTTAAACCCTGACCCAGAGGAATCCGAAGCCATCTAGTTGTGGACCCAGTTACAGGGTCAGGATCCTGTGTCCGGAGCTGCCTGCATCTAGGGGTTTAGGGGTTTAAGGTTGAGGGATTAGGGTTTAGGGGTTTAGGGGCTTAGGAGTTTAGGGGCTCAGGGTTTAGGGGTTTAGGGTTTGCGGTTCAGGCTTGAAGCCTTAGGGTCCATGGTGAGCTTTATGGTTCAGGTATTTTTTTTGGGTTTATGCTGGGTGCAGGGTTAAGGGTTCAGGGATCACCCTAAGACCCACACCGTAGACGGTGTGGGTTATAGGGTTGTGCCACCCTAAAGAGACCCTACAGTCACTATTGGTTCAGGGAACCTGCATATGGTGGGTTGCAATAGTGTTATACACGGTTTGTTTTGTGCCTCAAAGCACGTTCCAACCGGCTGATTGTGGATGCAAGAAGAAGCATTTGAATGATCCCGCTCCCTTCTATTTTGGACTTTTGCCTACATCAGCTACACTCGATCTGGCATTTCGAGTAGTTAGGATTTTGGGAAATTCCCGGTGAACATAGGGCTTGTTTTAGCTTTTTGGAAGTGACCCCGTTTCATTCTGGAAACCCTGCGCCCAAATCGCTTTTACGGCGCAGACCCCTACACCCTGAACCCTCAACCCTCAACCCTAAACTGTGGGGAGCCCTAAGCCCTAAACCGTGGGGAGCCCTAAGCCCTAAAACCCCTAAACCCTAAACCGTGGGGACCCCTAAGCCCTAAACCCTAAACTGTGGGGAGCCCTAAGCCCTAAACCCTAAACTGTGGGGAGCCCTAAGCCCTAAACCCTAAACCGAAGGGAGCCCTAAGCTCTAAACCCGTGGTGAGCTAAGCCCTAAACCCTAAAACTGTCCGGAGCCCTGATCGTTGCTTGCTGCTGGCAGCTGTCTCCAGTTCGAGAGAACCCCCTTAAGCTCAGAGTTTCTTTAGATTGCAAATCCGCACGATTGGTTTGCTTGGTAGCTGGGTAGGTACGCTTTACACTTTTGGGGTTCTTATATTCCCATTAGAATCAAAAGTGTACACGTTTTAGGGGCCAGGGAACTCAGCAACTAGGTTTGGGTTTAGGGGTAGGGCATGGGGTTATATTGGGCCAATGGCCAATAAAATGGAAACTACAATTTAGGGTTTAGGGTAACGTGCGGTCCTTGATCCTGAGACGCTTGCAGGTGCTTGTGCCGCACCTTGGTGTTTCACAAGCTTGGGGTAGCTGTTCTCAGGCCAGGGTCTGTATTTTGAGAGTATTCCACTCTTCTAGACTATCTCATAAGAAAATCTTCCCACTCCATACGAGCCCTGGACTAAACCCCATGCGGCCAAGCCCTAACCCCATTGAAGCCGGAGGTAATCAAGGGACAATTTGCACACGGGTTGAGGGTTAAGGGACTGGGGTTTAGGGCTTAGGGAGTAGGGTGTTTGGGTTTCCTCTTATAGGGCTAGTTTCAAGGTTTATTTGGGGCATTCCTGAGCCCGAAGCCCCAAAACCCTAAGCCCTGAACTTGAACGCTAAAACCCTAGGCCCGAAACCTAAAGCCCAAAGCCCCAACCCAAAAACCCTAAGGCCGCCCAAAACCCTAATCCCAAAACCCTAAGCCCGAAGAAGCCCGAGCCCCTAAACCCTAACCCCAAGCCCGAACCTTGAATCCTAAGCCCGAACCCTTAAACCCCAACCCCAAGCCCGAACCTTAAACCCCTAAGCCCGAAACCCCAAAACAAAAGGCCGAACTTTAAAACTCTGCTAAAGCCCGAATCCCAAACTCTAAGCCCTAAACGCTCAGCCCGAGACCCCCAAACCTCAAGCCCGAACCTTAAAACCTTGATTAAGCCTGAACCCCTAAACCCCAGCCCCAAGCCCGAACCCCTAAACCCTAACCCCAAGCCTGAACCCTAAACCCCAAGCCCGAACCCTCCAAGACCTTAAGCCCGAACCCTAAACCTCTAACTCCAAGCCGGAACCCTAAACCCTCACCCCAAGCCCAAGCCCTAAACCCTGAAGCCGGCAGGCCAGCTAGGAATGGCTGTTCCTCTTGCTTTATCAACCACTGAACCCTAAATTCTAAAACCCTATCAACGTGAGGGGGTTGCGAAGCAAGGGGTTGTCTCAAATGAGTTCCCTGGAACCCGGGAAAATCGTGATAGGCCAGAGTCCCAGACAACCTCATATAACCCAGAAGAAGCAAGGGTCCTAAATCCTGAGCCTAGACCCTGAACCCTAACCCTAAACCCCAAACCCTAAATCCTAAACCCTAAACCCAAACCCTAAATCCTAAATCCTAAACCCTGAACCCTAAAAGCCAGTTAGTGAAGCGTGCAAAGTCAGCCTCGAACCCCAAACCTCCAGCCTCCAGACTCGAGCCCTAGAAGCCCAAATGGCGGTTTCCAACAAGTAGGGGTACCATTTCAGGGTCCCTATACCTGGTCCAGGTAATGAGGAATATGGTCTAGGGAGGGTAGATAGAGGGGTTCCCCTATTCAGGAAACTACCAAACCTTGAATTCTAAACCTTAAATCACGAACTCCCAAACCCTGAAGCCTTTACTCCGGCCTTGGTCGCAGCTGCCCTCGTTTTTTGAAGGGAGTAAAATCGGAATCCTAAATAGGGAATCCGGAGAATAGAGTGGGAATATACTAGGAATATAACAACCTCTGGTTGGTATCTTCCAAGCATCTTCCCTAAGCCCTAAACCCTTCCTACTATGTGCTTCGGATTCCTTGTTTTGGGGTTCCCATTCAAGTCCCTTCATTTTGCCACTGTCACTCCAAGATTCGCTCCGTTTCTGGAGTAGAGAGAAGGCACATCGACAAATGAGCCTTTCCAACACTTTCCAACAGAACCAAGGGAATCATGTGAGGTTTTCAGACTTTCATTTATGCAGTTTGACCGCCGCCTAAATAAACCGAAAAGGGTTCTGATTAATTAGGTGTTTGGGCTCCTGATTTCGTATTTGCACGTATGATACAACAATTTCCCAGGCTTGTAGGTGGCACAATTTAGTAGAAGAAGCTGCGGCTATGCCGGTCTCCATTGAGTCGAAGGGTAGATCAATGACGTTCTGCCTTTGTCAGCATTCTCCAGTTGTGACTCCTTGCATAGAAAGGCCCAGCTTTTCCTGCGGCATTCATGTGTTCTTTACACTGCTTGATGTTTCCATTACAGAGGCTTGGAGCCTCTGCTGTTGTGCCTTTTCTACATCCCGTCCGATTTTCACAGGTGTCCTGTTGCTAAGGCACTTGGCGCTATGCTGAAAAGCTAAAAAAAGGCTACGTGACTGGTATGCCCACCTGACCTAGGGCTAGCCCCCTAGACCTGACAAAATAGGCATGCTCAAACGTTAGCATCCACCTAGGGTTTACGGTTTAGGGTTCAGGGTTCAGGGTTTAGAGTAAGACTTTCTTTCAAGGACAGAGGCCGTCCTACACTACATCCCCCTAAGTTAATCTTAGTTTGCCCTGGTTATCCTCCAACGGACCTTAAACGAGGAGAAGCCTTGGGAGGTAGTATGCGGGGTTATGCTCGGGGAATCCATGACCAGTGGACTTGCGCTTAGAAAAGTTGACGCTCGGGTTTTGTGGCCCAGAAAGTGGGGTCTTAAGCCCAAAGCCCTGAACTCTAAATTCTAAAGCCTGAAGCCCTAAACCTAAACCCTAAACCCTTAAGCCCTACGTGCTAACCTTAAAACCCGAAGCCCCCAACCCTAAACCCTAAACCCTAAACTATCCTCATGGAATCTTTGCCGGGCCCCCACAATTGCCTTATCTTCCCTACAGATCTAGAAGGCGTAGTTACTATTTAGGGTTTAGGGTTTGTGATTCGGGATTTACGGTTTAAGGTTCAGGTTTTAGGGTTTAGGGTCCCCAAACCCTAAACCTTAGGGTTTAGGGCTTACTATTCAGGGTTTAGGCGTGATCATTTTGAGAAAGCCCTTTGTCACCACATCTGTGGTGCAGGAGCCCAAATTCAAAGTTCAGGGTTTACGGTTTAGGTTGGGTACTGTCCCCACCCAGTAACAGTCTATATTAGGGGTGCTATTAAGGGCTATATGTAACCATACAAAAAAATTATCCAACTGTTACTGAGGGGGGGCAGTACCCAAGGTTTAGGGTTGGAGGCGGGAAGGAGAGTCCAGTGGAATTTGTTCGGCCAGGATAGGGTGTAAGGTTTGGGGTTTTCATGGGGTTCATTTACAGTTGTTGTAAGGCTTTTAGAGGGGTGATATGGGGATGTGTAGGTTTCAGGGGTTTCCAAAATTGTGGTCTTTCATTACTAGGTCCCCAAAATGAGGAGTGCAGTGTTTTTGGTGTATGTTGAAGCCACCACGTGCGGTAACCTTTTATATCAACATATATAAGCTGTAGATAGCACGCGGAAGTCTCCAAACGCCTCGATGCTACGTTCCCGATGGCTTCTCTACTAGCACATTTCGCGAGCCTAATAGCAGGAAGGAGCTGTTTCAAGATCCTGGCTTTTGGCGGGGATGCCATTATGTGGGATCTTGTTGCTGTGGAAAATGGGAGGATTCTGGTAATCCCGACTCCGACCCCTATAAGTTGAGGGTTTAGGGTTTAGGGTTTAGGGTCATAATCAAGACCCTATGACTCTGATATGCTTCTTGTTGCTTCCCAAAGCAGGATTGGGGGTGCTGTGCCGAAATCTACTTTTTTGGCAGGCACATGAGCAAGTAGGCCAGCCATTTGCTCAGCAGCTCAGGTTTCAAGCCAGGAAGGGAAAGAGGCTTCAGGGTTTAGGTGAACCCCTAAACCCAAAACCCCTTTTTTCCCAGGAGGCCATCTCATCCTCATACCCTCCGGTTCACACCCTTGGACCCTGAACTCTTCACCTTGAACCATTGGTCCTGCACCTAAACCCCAAACCGGAAACCCTAAACCCTAAACCCCAAGCCCCAAACCCGAAACCCCAAACCCGAAACCTAAACACCTAACCCTAGAGCCGACACCTCAGCCTTTTCTGGTATCAACTGCTTCTCTGTGAGTTTGGTGTCGCTATCTCAGATTCCGGCTCAGCAAAAACCCTTTCCGGTGTCCTTCTAAAATCTTAGCTGGGGAGGCCGGGCGCAGGGTTCAACATCGCCTAAGAAACCACGGAACCGTACATGGGCCTGCCCAGTTTCAAAGGGCACTAGGTTAGGCGTTACCACGAAGGAATTTCAGGGCTTGAGTTTTCCAACTTGTTGCATGGTAGTTTCCCAAAAACAGCGGACCCGAATATGGAGACCAAAATGCTACAACCCGTGTTCTAGAATCCCCCCAAAAAGGGACGCCTAACTTTGGGGAGCTTTCTAATTCCATTACTATAATATCCCACTTCAACCTTGTATAACCCCAATAGTACCTATAGCCTTTTCAATAGGGACCCCCCTAAACCCTAAACCCAATCTAGGGAGCCCCCCGCCCAGTCCTTTTGGATAATTAGGTGGACCCCCCACCCAGTAATAGTGACTATAAGGAATAATAGGGATTTATATTAGGGTCCTCTTATATTCTTATTATACCACCATTACAGGGTGGGGGGTCCTCATTACAGGTTATATTCAGGGGGATACCAGGAGTTTAGACAATAGTTCATCAAATATCTAGAGGCTAGGGCTTCAGGCATTTAGGGATATACGGTTTAGGGTTTAGGGATATCGGGTTTGGGTTTAGGGTTTGGGGGTTACCAACCCAGTTTCGTTTGGGTCTGGAGCTTGGGGCTCAGGGTTCAGAGGGATGTATTTAGTGGAGCTAATGATATGCTTGACTGATGCAAAGAGTCTTCTTTGATGTGAAAGTTGTCTGGATCCTGGTTCATGCCTTTAACCCCAAACCCAAACCCCAATCCCCACACCCTAAACCCTAAACCCTAAACCCCTAAACCCTAAAAGGCTTCGCCCTTCCACGCCATACCCTGAGCCGTAAACAACATGCACTTCCCAGGCCAGTACCGGTTGAAGCTTGTCTCCTGGACCTTAGCCTTGCTGCCAACTCCTTAAATCCCAACTGGTTTAGGGTTTAAGCGTAAAATGAGCCAGGGTTTAAAGGTTTAGGGTTTAGAACTTAGGACTTAGGGATAGGGGTTAAGGTTGGGGTTTAGGGTTTAGGGTTTAAGCTCTAAGCCGAAATCTTTAATTGAGGCGAGTCTAGCCCCCAAGCACTACAAGCCCTAAGCCCCCCTATGTGCTGAGTCGTAGGTGGGCTTGACAGCAGCTTTTGCACTTTGTAGTTGTTGGGGCTCACCGACCTTATGGTCCCAGGATCTTTATTCAAGTGTACAGTATAGGGTACCTCAAATGGACCCCAAAATGATCTTGGCAATTCCTTAGGCCCCTTATGATAGATCCTGGACGCAACGTTTAAACCCTAAACCCTAATAAACCCCAAACCCCAAACCCTCAACCCTAAACCCTCAACCCTAAGCCTTCAACCCTAAACCCTACAACTCCCCCAATGCAGTGCAGGCAGGATGTTTGGCCGGGAATCTTTCGATTGGAAGAGGAGTCTTCAGCCAGCCTCGGGCCCAGACTTTCCTGAGCGACCTTGAGGGTTTTGGGTTTAGGCTTTAAGGGTTTGGGGGTTTGGGGGTTTGGGGGTTTAGGGGTTTGGGGGTTTAGGGGTTTAGGGGCTTAGGGGCTTAGGGTATAGGGTTTAGGGTTTAGGGGTTTAGGGTTTTGGTGTTTGGGGTATTTGGGGGGCTTGGGGTTTAAGGCCTTTAGCCTAAATTGTTTGGCGGTTTAGGTTTGGGGCTTACAGGCTTCATCAGGAGCACGAGACGTGCGACAGATCTATAGCATTATGAGTGCAATAGTGGCATAATAGGAATATAATAGCACCCTGATATAACCTCTTTTTTATACTTTATAGTCACGATTACAGGGTGGGGGGCCCACCTAACTTACAGGATTTCGTGTAGGCTGTCAGACATTTGGTGCCCTTTGAGGTCCCTGGATTTTTCACGGCCTCTGAAATGCATGGCATCCAAAAACGACCCGTTTTCGTGACAGCCTTGCAGGTGTACTTACATATGATCGTGACAGTATGGGTCGAGGCCTACTAGTCATCTTCTGCTACCCTATCCCTGAACCCTACTAGTCATCTCCTGCTGTCATATAAACCCTACACCCTGCCAAACATTACGTGCCCCATGTACTACAGTTTTTGCGAGGGAGGTGATGACCGGGAGGTGCCCACAGAAGCCTGAGTAGATACCAATGTTGCCCTTGAGTTCTAGCCTACGTAGACCCTAAACCCTAAACCATATGAGCTATAGTCAAAACTCCTTAAAGGGGGGTTATATAGGGGATTGTATAGGGGACTACTATAGGGCTTATTAAGAGGGATACTCGGAGTTTAGATTATAGCTCATAAGCCCAAAGCCCCAAGGCCGGTTGTTTGATTCCATGGGCTCCTAAGCCTGTAAAATCCTCAGAACTCCTATATTATCCTTCCAATTAATGTTCAATTCTTCGATTTTGTTTGATTATTCAAGGTCTAACACCCCTAAACGCTAAATTCTGAACACTATAGTGGTTTCTCAACCCTAGTCTAGTTACTCAGCCTCTACATGATGCCTTGCTGTTGCAGGTCCAGCGCAGCAGCTGGAACGATCTCTTGGAAAAGGTGGCCTCTTTAGGGTTCAGGGTTTTTTGGTTCAGGATTTTGGGTCTGGAGATCCACTTTTTCTAGAGGTCCTTAGACCCTAAACCCTAGTTTGAGTCGGGGTGTGGGAGCATGTGCCAAGACCCTCAAAACTTGTTTTACCCCAGCTAATACCATCACGGTTTAGGTATTTAGGGTGTAGGGTTTTTGAAGACATTTGACACTTACCTGCTTCTGGGCTTTGTCTGCAGGAGGATATGAGGAGCCCATAAGCAACACTAATTCTGTCCATGGACAAAAGCCTGCATCGCTAGGTCTACTACACCATCATAGTTCCTAGGGTTTAGATGTTCAGGGTCATCCACAACGTTGTGCCATCAACCCTACTTCAAGCTCCGCTATCATAACCCCCCCCCCCCAACACACATCTTTCCCAAGGGAAACACCGTGGATGTGGGGTTGTTTGCAAGTTAAGCTCCAATTGGACTTTTTAAGAATCACCCCTAAACCTTATAAACCCTAAACCCTGAACCCTAGAAACCCTATAAACGCCTAAACCCTGTAAACCCCATAAACCCCATAAACCCCATAAAACCTAACCCTACACCCTAAACCCNNCCCTAAACCCTAAACCCTTTGCAAGTTAGGCTCCAATTGGATTTTTTTTATCGGCCCCTAAACCCCCATGGGACCTGGGATCCCCAAAGGTAGAGGGATTTAGAGGTTTGGGGGTTTAGGGTT
>CAJNIZ010033692.1:48775-67369 GCA_905231905.1 Symbiodinium pilosum | reverse complement strand
GGCTGGCAAAAATACAGCGACCTCGATGGTCAGAATGAAGCTTCGAGGCATATCTGATGCGTAGCATACTATATCGACATTGAAGAAATATTGCTAGCAATGTATACTCTAGAGAATTAATCTGGCTTCTACACGACAGCCCCCGCTGGCCTTGCCCTTTTGTCCCAGGCCATAGCCTCGGCTAACACCCCTTTGGAAGAGTGGGTAGGATTTTGGGAGTGGGTTTCCGGACTTCCGAAACTGTCGGGTCCCTTCGTCTAGGTTGCTGAGGCTGCTCACATGGATTGATTTCTGTGCAGGTGGCGGTCGGCTTCCTCGAAGCCTGCGCCCCTTGCGGAGCGTTCCTGTTATTTGTTTCGATCTGTTCTGGGTACCGATAAACAGGGCGATTATGTCCACGGATGGGTCCTCTCAGCATGCAACACAGAAAAGTAAGTCATGCTGCACAAAACATGTGCTGGCCTGCACAGGTATGGAATGGAACGAATTCCTATTCGAAAAACAAATCCAAGAGAATGTATGATCACCAAATGCTACAAGTCAGTATGTTCTGTTAGCACCTCACGGTTTTCTTTACTAATGGTCTCGAACGGAGGGGTCTGTAATACTGGAATTTGGAAACATGTTCCGAACCTATGGATCAGGGTCTGGATCGGAATGTCTGTTTCCCCATGTTCTGGACCAATCGTATTGAGCAAATCTTGAAAGGGGCTGTTTAGTGTTGTAAGGAGGTGGAATTCCTTCAGGAACTCACACTTCCAAATCTAGTGTTGAGGTCACATGCCTCGGCAGATTTGACAACCATAATAGAACTTCTGTTCTTCTGATGTTGTTTTGCACCGGGCTACGTTTCAAAGACGTGGCGGTGTAACAGTCTTTGAAGCTAAGGTACTTGCAGCCTATTGCTTTTGAGTTGAGACAACCCTTCCACAGCCCTATACGTCCGAAACGCTGCTTACTCCTTTTTAACCACTTCACCACAAAAAAGTGCAAGGCGATAGCAAGCATGCTGTTGCACCTCTGTAGCCCACCAGAAGCCTGAACCCCTTTCCCTGATCCCAAACCACATTCCCTGTGCTTCTTGACATCCTTCTCCTCCTTATCTTCATCCTTGTCTCCAACTCTGCCATGCTAAGCCCCCGACGATGCAGGACTGAGTCAAACACCTCAGACCTAGGTAAAACAAGTTTGGGTAAATTTTTTCTGGTTTAGAATAGCTTGCGTTGAAGCTGGGATGGAAATCTAGTTCAGCCGTGGCTGTAAGAAGTTGCGTGGCTCGGGCATGAAACCAAATTCGTGGCCCGCATTTCGCGTGCACTACATGGTGACTCAAATGCCAAATACCCTGCTTGCAAGCTTGTCATGGTGGCCTGTTCAAGGACCCATCTCACCCGGAAACGCAAGCCCGGTGACCTGTCCCGAGATCCCGGAAAAGGTAAGCTGCCTTCGCCTCTAATACCTAGCTGGCAGGCTTTCCTTTGGCACCATCCCCATTTAGGGCAGCCACTCTGTGCGCTCTGGGCGCCTTCTGGCTAGCGGCGATCGGTACAAGAGTGACGTGGATGGCCGCTAGACACAAATGACAGAAGCATGCACTCAGTAGAGATGATTGAAGCCTTTCTCCATTGAATTACCATCATGGCTACTATGCTTTCTTGCTTCAGGGCGGGTTTGATATTCATTCAGGCACAACAAGTCTAAGAAGCTTATCAGAGGCTTAGTCAGTATTAAATATTAGTGCAAACCCAAAGGCCCTCAGACCGCGCAGATTCCACTCAGGAGTTGGAAGGATGATTTGGGCCGCTGGCTCTGTTACACAGTCTGATTCTGCGTCCTAAATCTATTCTCGACCCTACAGAAACAAACGCATCCGAACCCTTTAGCTGAAACCCTGCAAGGGCCGCAAAATCCTAAGCTATAAGATCCCAACATCCTAGACCCAAGGCCATAAATAAAGTCCACCTGAATGGCACCCTTACAACTACCCTACAGAAGCAGCTCAAATCTCTGTCGTTATGTCCCAAGCGGCTCCAGGATGCCTAGCAAGGGCTCGTCCCGGCTGACCAACGCTGAGGTGCGGGGAGTCTCTGTAGGGAGCACTGGGCACCTGAAAACGGCAAAGGGCTTCGAGGTGCACATAGCATTCTAAAGTTATGCATGTTCTGGTTTTGTGGCTTACTCAAGGTGTGGGAGTTTCTTCAGGGCTTTGGGCCTAAAGGCCTACAGCAGGACAGCATTTTGGGTCATGCT
The DNA here is from genome assembly GCA_905231905.1 of Symbiodinium pilosum. Lineage (NCBI taxonomy): Eukaryota > Dinophyceae > Suessiales > Symbiodiniaceae > Symbiodinium > Symbiodinium pilosum. Next base: position 65,119 of record CAJNIZ010033692.1, on the reverse strand, counting down.
CTGCCAGGCGCGCATCTCATCTTTTCTTTTCACTTTTTTTTTCACAGAAGGACCAAAATGCCTCCACGAAATTCACACAGGATGCATGTGTGGATCCTTTAGAGAGCCTGGGCAATTGTATGCCTGGAGAATGCAAAGTAAGAAAGTTTTTAAGCATCTGCTTCATTACCGGCAGGCGGACCATAGCAAGATTCCTGCCAACAAGTGCAACATTTCCTGGCAAAGCCTGCTACTTTTCCAATGGCAGCGTGGGGCCACCAAACTCACTCTGGCAACTTCCTTTATGAACTTCAGCGTAAAGTCCGAGAGGCTGCAGCACCACACGTGCTAAATGAATGTAGAAACACGCTTTCACCATTACCCGCATGCCGACCCGCCTGCGGGACTGCAACAAAATCGCCTGACTCGTAATGTTGCTTCGGGGACAACCTCACAGAACCTGACATGGTTGCCAAAAGCCCTCTGATCCACTATGAAACTATAAAGCGGAACTGTAGGAGGTCGATCCCTTACAGCGATGGCATCCTGCTGTTCGAGTTCGAGGCGCTAATATCTAAAGCCAGCCCATCACAGCATGGGGGACGACAGTGGGCTGTTTCGTTTCCAAAAGTACACAAAGTAACCGTTGGCTGTTTCAATTATTCAACGGGGCGAGGGCACGATGCAATCTGAACAAACTGACCGTGCAAATGGATCTGAACACTACACATTCGAAAAGTGTGGACTTGGGATTGAAGCGTCTACGGTTCCTCAAGAATCCCAGACGCTTTTTGACTTGCTACCTACTAAACACGACCGAAAGCTCTGAAATTTCAAGAAGCTAAACCCCCTGACTTGAAAACAGCTCCTTCCTGAGACTCAATATCCTTGTATTAGCCTGTTGAGTAGGGCTTTTTTGCCTGACAGGGGAGGATGTAGAGGCCCGCCTTGGCAAGTTTTGCTGTTGACAACGAGAAGCAGAACGTTGTTCTAGGAGTCGCCTCTCTAAACGCAATGAACGCGCTGTCTCAAGCCTCAATCTAGGGCAAAGTATGGATCACGCAAAAGCGCCCTTGATGTCGAGCTCCTAAATACCCGTGCAAGTCCCAACAGTCCCTCAAAACAAACCAGGCGCCCGTGCTAAGTGTCCATGATGTTCACTGAGCTGATCCCTGAAGGTTTGACTTCACCTAGGTTGCCCTTCCTGGAAGTCATGCCATCCGAGTTGCAGGGGAAGTGGAGTTGCCCATGCTTCGCCAGTCAAGTCCTGGTTTGGGGTGCGAGGTAATTTGAAAGAATTCTATCCAGTTTTTGGGGACCGAAATCTTCCAGCTGTCTGTGCCGGGGATAGGATTGGGATCATTAGGAGGACTGTATAGTGCAGTAAGATGATGCAGGGCTTCAGATTTAGAGCCGACAGACTCATGAATTCCAAGCCTCCAGCTCGGCCGGGGCAATGTGCCTTACTCGGAAGTTCATTCATGTGTGCTTTTAAACGGCAGCATAGGGATTGTGCAGGTGGATGTGTGGGTAGAAAAGACAATTTAGGAAACGCTTACATTGGGGTTTTGTTAACCCAGCTTGTAACTGGCCATGCAACTCCCAAGCTTGGCAATGCATGCAAACCCAAGCCTCTTTATACTTCTATCGAGGTTCTTTAAAAGGGAAATCCAATTGAACACCCCATTTTCCGTATCCCACGGTCTTCTGATTGCCCGGCCCATTCGAGCGGTGAAGCAGCCTACTTCTCAGCAATCTGGATCTGTAATTTCAAGCCTCGCCATCCTCAACCCTGCCACCCTGACGGGGAGCCATGCTTTGCGTCCAAACGCTGCGTCCCTGCAGCCACTTGTCGCACTCACAAAAAGCATGAACCTCTTTTGAACTCCTTCTATGGCAAGCAATACCAGGCCTGACAGAATTTTGGGCAAAAACCATTTCCAACTTCATCAGGACATTCTGAGCAGCAGATGCGCAGCAGAAATTGTAGGGTGACAAGGTGTTTCGCGGATCCCCATGCCTGACCTTCCCGTCAGCCTGCGAACCCTAGTTCCGTCGGTTGCTCATGCGGGGGATTGTGCAATGGCCGTCGCAGATGCCAGCTTTGCGGCGAAGCTAGATATCAGAATAACAGTTAAACACCTCAGCAGACTTTTTTTTTTCGTACTGTTAGTCATACCAGTACTTGTTGAAGCTTTGCTCAGCCTCCTACAGTGCGTAATAACGGCAGAATACCTGCAGATGGACCTGACCAATTCCCAAGAAAGGTTCTTATCAGACCCAGATGCAGCTGATCCCAAGCTGCCGTCTCGTCATAGCTGAGCGCCTGGTGCCAAGGACTTGTTGCACTACGCCTGGAGGCTCGGACTTAGAACACATTTCGCTAAGTCCTTTCCTTGGCCAGCTATACATATTCATAGCTGGTCACAAGTACTCATGTATTCGCTGGTTCAAAGTCAATCACCCAAACTGGGTCGCGAGGAGCATTTAAGGTACGGAGCTGCCTTGTCTCCAAAATACAAGGCTGGCACACCTGCTTGACCTACATCGATGCCTCCTGTAAGATTCCCATGGCATACATGCTAGCGCCAGCCTAGCACTCTGCAGGCACCACACTGATGATGTGCTGTATCGTCGTGGGGGCTGCCTCATAGCCCAGACGAAAGTTCAATTCGATCTACAGGTCTGTGTCTGCCACGCTCATGATTTGCTGCCAGTTCTTTGGACCGCTGGCCATATAAGTTCAGACCAGCCCCCACGCAGATCTGCAATGCTCAGACACCAGTAGCTGCCATGCAAATAGCACTGCTCAGACATTAAAGAATCGTGTGCCTTTCTAAGCCTTTTGATTCAAATTCTGTTATCCATCCAAAAGCCTTTATCTGCCAAAATGGGCTCTAACTGGAGAGACATGGGTCACTGGGTTCGCCTAGGGTTGTAAATTGTGTTGTTGCTGGTGTTGTTGCTGTCGTATCCCCAAACCGGACATGCTCCAAGTCCGAGCCTCAAAGCCGTCACACCCATTGCCCCACATCCTGCTTAAACACTGACTCTGACGCGTGACGTTCCAAACCAAAAGGTCTGAACCGAAACATGGCCCCTGATCCACATCCTAACTTGTGAGCTTCCTACGCTGAAGCCTGAAATCATGACCGTACTCAACTCCGGACCGTCTGGACCCCTTCTTGGCCTGTGTTTGGCCAGGCTTGGGACTCATGCAGGGCAGCCCCCTCAAGCCTAAGAAGCTGAAGTAGTCTCCTTGGCTCGCCGGGCCCTTTTTTGCAGGGGTCTTGAGGTTTTCGGGCTCTGTCGGCCAGAGACCCCCTGAAGGATCACAAGCAAGATCCTTCCGATCGTTCCACTTTCCCCAATATCATGCTAGGCACTAGGGCTGAGGTTCTGGGCATTATCTAAGGAATTTACCATGCAGATTTTCCAAATCAATTTCAAGGTCTTCCGTTGCCCGCAAAGGGTCGGTCTTCTAGCCTAAGGGCTCGAAAGCTGAGGGGATTGGGGAATTACGTTTACAGCTCGGGGGGATGCCCAACCTTCAGACCTTCACTGCGGACCCAAAAACCGAATTGCGCACTGAACCGTACTGACAGTCCCTAAACCCCAACCCCACATCTTAAACTTGGAAAGACTAAAACCTTGCGGCCTTTGAGCCAAAGTTTCTGGTGGAGATGCTGAAGGCATCACAGCAGGCAGCCAAGAAGTTCACGGTGTACGTCTGCATGTTTAGGGAAACAGGGATTAGGATCATGGCTTTGGTTAAGGGTTGTTTCAAACGTAGAAGCAGGAAAGAGCCAGGCCATAGTTTGTAGACGTGGGTCGGCATGCGCGATTTACATCTGTTAGTCATATATATATATATGACCCCTCTTGCTCCTCCCTGCCCAAAATGTTCACGTGGGTCTAATGAACATCATGCAACAGGTCTGGGCGGCGTCCTGCGGGGTGTTAAAACCCTTGCAACAAGCTGTTATCCGACATGATCCTCATACTATTAGGAAAGAGAGACCTCTACAATGCCTCATGATCCCCATGCATTCTTGGGGTCCCAAGTTGTTTGACCATGGACCCTGCTTGGGTAGTCCAGATATCAGGGGCTGCCAAGTCCTTAAGTGGGATTTTGTTCGGTTTCTCTGCATTGATGCTTTCAACGCATCGTCTACGGCAATCGCAGGTTCACAGATTCAGGCGTCTAGAGCAGGAAGATCACTCAAAAGACAGCATAAGGCAGAATGCTACGTTGAGCCAATCCTGTAACATTTGCATTCAAGTGCACGTTTGAGGTCCAAGGCTCGGGCCATGGGCCGGCCCGTTACCTGATGCGTCAAAACCTGATATCTGTACCCCTCTGGCTTCAGAGGATGCTGGCTGACCTCATGCGGACGCCTGACAGTCACTGTGCTTGAGCAGCCCTCGCATGAACGTCAAATGGGGCACTACAAAGACCTCCAGCACTTCTTACAAGAAAGCTCGCTGTCACAGAGTAAAACGGAATAGAATGTAAGTCACCCACATCATGTTTGAAGGCCACGGGTTCGCTGCAACCTGAAGATTCAAAACCCTAAGCCCTACAAACCCAGCTTTGAGCATCCCTGAACCCTGGTGAGCAAGCATATGAATTCTTCAACTTCCCATGACATGACGCTGCCTTTTCAAAGTCTTCGGGCTCCATCTGACAGAGGACCCGAAAGAAGTAAGCGGTGTCTACTGCCAGACCAGCAGCAAGGACCTGTCATACCAAAGAAGGAGACGAGGAAGTTGAAGTGTTTCTAGTAACCGGAAGCCAGCATCATACTGCAAACTGGCAGAAGAAGTGTGCCAACTGTAGGAGTATCAGTAGTACACTACCGCAATCACTTGAAGATGTACCGCAATAACTTGAAGATGTGCCTTCTCTGCCAACTTTGCTCACTTTCCCTCTGGGGCCTGCAAACAATCCATTTTTATGATAGCTCAGAGGTAGGTGCTCAACCCTCAGTAGCCACTACTCAAAGAGCAAGGAACAGTGGAGGCTTTCAATACCACCGAGTTAGCGATTGCCGCTTCCCAAACCGCGACGGATGAAAAACAGGCACAATGGGTGACCTCCGGATCCTAATACCTTTCTGCAAGAAGTTGCTTTTAACACACATGACTTCCCATGCGCAAGTCTTCCACTCCTTTACACCCCAGATCGGGAAATGGTGGTGCGGGCTGCCTGTAAATCCCGAAGCCTAAATGTCCCCATAGAACCCTACATACCTTCAAGCCCACAGCCACTGGTTCATGAGCTTCGCTTTTTGCGAGGCACATGGCGGAAGCAGCGGCTGAGGTAGACCTGGTGGAAACAACAGCTCAGGATATATAGGCATAAGGGAAGGGTCCCTTTCAAGGGTTTGTACCACCTGCAAACTCTAATCCAAACACCTTGAACACTTCAGCCTAAATTCCTGAACAACAGACCCCAAAATCCGGAGGCCCTCCATTTAGCGGCCTTTAACTCGTGCTTTAGTACCATCGTGTTTGGTAGTCTCGAAACCATGAAACCCATTGGCCTCAAACCTGAGTGAGACCTTGCACCCTCGGGCTGTACAAAACGCGTGCAACAACACATCAGAAGCCATGCGCAGTAAAGGGCACTGTTGCCGTAACAACAACAAGTCCTGTGCGGACCTTCGGCTTCGACAGGAAAGCTGTCTTGGGCTTTGACTTGGCTCCCGTGACAGGATCTCTGAGTCTACAAAGGAACCTGTACGAGGTCCCCAGGCCTTTAAACTCAAGGCTATGAAGTCCCCAAAAATCCAGTCCCTGAAGCTAAATGCGGCTGCACCCTCTAAATCCTGAGTCTGAATGCTTACCCCTACAGGCTATAGAAACCCTAAGCTCATACTTGAACCTCAAATCCCCAAACCCCGATTCCCCTTCCCCAGCCTCACCCCGTTCTGGTTCCCGGTTCGGATCCGCCAGCAGCCTCTGGTAGTGCTGGATCTTCTCGACCTGGAGCTGCATTCGTGCGGGCTTTGCAGGTTTGTGTGTGAATGTTTCCGTGGAAAACACAACCATGAACAAGAATAATACTTGTGATGACTAGTTGGGGAATTAGTGTGAGGGGTTCAAAAGATCGAGTACCCTCTTGTGATCGCTGGCATTGTATGAAATTAATGAACTTCTCAGACAATGGAAATAGGTGTTTGCGCTTACTTGTCAGGAACTTCTCTGACGTATTCTTCCTGTAGCTGGCATAGTGCTGAGTTCAGCAATGTTGACATTGAAATCGCGAGAAAGCTTTTCTCCTAATGCTCGTCTTTCATCGACAAAAATCTTACGATTCCTAGGATCTTGCCAAGCCCAACTGAAAATCCCTCAAATTCCCTGCGAACTCCGACCGCTAATTTCTGAGGCCTGGCCCTAGCTGAAAAGCATCGAACCTTCCCTGCGGAACCCTGAGCAGTAAATCCCATACCGATACCACCCCCACCTGGGCCATGTAGATAGAGTGGGCCTCCTGCCGCTTTCTCTCCACGTGCACTCGATGTGGCTTCCTTTGGTCGGTCTGTTGTGTCTGATATCGCTGGCAAGGTTTAGGCCCAAAGCTTTGTGAGCGTAGCTAAGCAGATGCAAGGAAGCGAGTGTGGGTTCCTGATTCTTTACATTTATGTGCTTGAAGATCCGCGCAAACTAGGGGTAGATGGCTTCGGGGTCCACAGGTTGGAGTTTGGGGCTTAACATTTGAGATGAGGATGGTTCCTCCTAAGACCTGTCCCAGCCTGTGCCACCTGAATTGTGGGGGCTATTCAAGATTCTCCGAAGGCCAAAACGATTCATAAAGCCAGCGGGCTTTCTGCACATTCTGCACCTGTCAGTGTAGGGTGTAGGCGTCCGCATGTGCATTACACACAAAATCTGGCACTTCCATGCGGCAATAAACTCAGGTATGACATTGTTTGAGGCTTGGTTAGAGCTCTGAAGCTAGAACAATGTCAGCAAAGTATTTTTTGCGAAATCTGCAAGGATTTTTCTCATGCTCAACATTGGGGACCCCTTACATAACCCCCCCAAAAGAATCGATTTCTTACTCAAGCCAACAGTTCACTTTACTGCCGGAGTTTGTTTTAAGAAAGCTAAAATCTACCTGGACTTCTACTGCTTGATGATAGAATTTTACGCACAACGTGGTTTTTGCATGAAAATGCGCCTGACTTTCTAGATGTTGGAATGCGTGGTTTCCTACACGCATGCTAGAGTTGTATGCACAACGTGTGTTTTCGGCGGGGCCCGCATGGTGGGGCTTATGTACATGTGGCACTGTGTTAACTGAGCAGAAAGCTCACCTGTTCAGGCAGCCTCAAGGCGGCGCATAGTTTGGCCCTTGAGAAGGCCTGTGTAGTTAAGCTTGTTCAGAATTTGATAGCATCCCAGATCTGAACGCGATTGTGAGGGGTCTAGGGTTCCACGTGCTTCCTGGGATACATTGAAAAAGCCTTGGTATGTGTCAGTGAAGCACTAACAAGCGGAAAAGTTCTGCAGAATCTGGACCTCTCGGAAAATCCTTGCTATCTTTCAACCTGTAAAACATCCGATGCTTCGTCAAAGGCTCAGGTAATGAAGCACGGAGAGGTTAGTCGCATTCTCCGAGGTTGATTGCGGCTGGCCGATGACACTGGGCAATATTGACTGCTCCTTGCAGGATTTCGTTTACGATTGAGGGGACAGAGCACTGTGATTACTCAGGCCAAAAAAAACAATTGCGTCATTGCAACAGGCGGAGTGGTATGGGATCAGTAGGACCGGTCTTGGAAGTCCCTTTGCCCAAGATAAGGGCAACCGTGGGGACAACCACAAGGCTGCTGAACAACATGCAGGCCACCAAAACGATCGGTAGCGGCAAGGCAAGTTGTCCTTGAAAGAATAAGATTTCCCCTACCCATCAGCCAGGGGAAGACTGGTGAAAAGGAACGCAACCAGCGTCGTCTCTAGCTACATAGCAATTCCCGCAGCGGTCTTAAACATCAGCTCATGAGGGATCCATGGCATCACACCGATTTCTGTTATGACAGGTGAAAGAAACCCTTTCTCGATACGTGCTCTCATGCTGACCACAATCACGAGCTTTGCATAGTTTTCAGGGCATGGTATACGAAATTTGAACTGCTTGAAAGGGAGCTGCTAACATTGTTGACATGAGAGGTCCGCTTGTCTTTGGAAAATAATGGGCGTAATACGAATGTCCAACAATCAAGGGCCTTATCGCGGAGAGCCTCCAAGAATGGTTCAACAGTTTTGGAAGCCCCCTCCGAAGCCGCATGACCCTGCTCAATTTCTGAATCTTTCCATGAAGTGGTTGTGCGGTCCTTCATCTGCTGAATCTCTGTGTGGTCGTACTGGATGCGCTTGACCCTCCTGGGCCAGGCATATACCTCAAATAATGAGTCATACAAACATTCATATAGGAACTCCCAAGTGGGGATGTGGGTCTGTGTCACAAGGATGGTCTTCTCCTATGTACTCACCAACCTCCATTCAACAGGACTAGATCCCTATCGGGCCACGGCCGTGGGAGTTCGGAGCTTGCCTTTGCTCAAACGAGCATTGAACTGCGATTAGGTTTTTGTAGGGTCCTTTTCGGGGTGTTTTGTTAATTATATATATATATATAGAAAGACGGGAACGCAGGTACTTTTGGAGAACACGAAATTTAGACTTGCAAACGTGGACAATGCTGTAGATTCAGGACAACCTCAGGGACCACCACGTGGAGGATTATGCGCTCCAAGATACGGTGCGTTACAAACATCAACCCAAAACACACACGGGCACACGCCGGGAAAGCCACGAAGGCACGTCACATCCAAGCTCAAGAACTATGCCAACTCATGCCAGCAGAATCTTTGGACTTGCCAACTGAGTTGCAGCTTCATGACTCTCTATCTCTCTGCAGCGAATGCACATCCGCTATATACATGCAGGTACGTGGTCAAGGTGTCCTCTGACCATATTCTGAAACAAGATCTCGAGCTTCATTGCACCGGGCCAGATCAAGTGTCCCTGGTGCCCCCGCTTGTTGGAAATCCCGTGTGGACGTGGGTGTCCCCACGCACACACTTATCAAAACAGCGCATTTGCTTGCATCCTGTTGGAGCACTTGTGCAAATAGGGACTAGCTGGACTAGCCCGACCCAATAGAGCCCTAGCCACATGTGTTTTCTCAACGAAGGGTTCCCAGACCTTTTTGCTGAAGTAAGTGTCCGCAACTTTCAGCGACGCTCGAAGCGATACACCCCAAAGCCTGAATTGCCATAAATGCAGCGGACAAGTTCTCACACGTAGTTGAAATTGGCCCACTGTCCTCTGGAGCCGCTCGCTGAGGTTTCCCTGTCGACGCACGAAAGCCTCAACTGCGACAGTCTGCGGTCTAGGGCTCGGGCCTTAGGAGTCTTTGGGCTGCAGGGTTTGGCGGTCGGCACCGTACAAACTTGTTGTCACCAACATCCGCAGCGAAGCCAAAAACAGGTTGCCTTCACCTGACGCCTAGGCGTCAAAGCAGCATCTGTTGTCGCCCAGAAGCACGCTGAAGGCTTATTTGCTTTTGTTCGGGGCTGCAAAACCGCGTCAGTTGTTGCGTCTTGTCACCAAAAATCACCGTGAAAGCACGAAAAAGGTTGCCCTCAGTACACCACATTTTGGATCAACTGCAACCTTCACCCGATCTTCGAGCGCGCGAAGCTTGATTTTGATTGACCAACAGCCACGGTCAAGGCAAGAGCGGTTTGCCTTCACCCGACCTTTGGGAAAAACCATGGTCGGGCCCCGCAACTTTGGTGAACACAAGAGCGGGTTGCTCTTCTTGCATTATCAAATACTTTTCGAAGAACGTGACAAGGATCCCCCACTCTGGGAGGCCCCTGAACCAGAATCTCTAAACACGTGCACAGCCCTTGATGGGTGTCCCTCTTAATTACGAGATGCCTCAAACCAGGACAACCAGCGGAATGGTGCCCATCTCCGCATTCGGTCGGCTTTGCTTCACTACATGGCCGCAGTACTCAGGAATCGCCCCTTGTACATTGGCAAGGTCCCTGCGCTCAGAACCTGGCAAAGGATACCCTTCTTAGCAAAATCGCCAGCATTTTTAAATCTCCTGGCAAGCAGCTGTATGGAAGCGATGTGCTCGCTTCTCACACTTCTCAAAGACAGATGTGACAGTCTTCACCACCTGGAAGCTTTCTGACTTTGGGTTAAGAGGTGGAGTGTTGGGCAGTGTCACGGAGGGACTTAGAGTGGAGGATCTTAGGGGTTTAGGGCTCAGGGGTTTAGAGTTTAGAGTTGACCTTTTGAAAGGTGCTTTTTTCTCGAAAGGTCTTTATATAGGCATTTCATGCGCGGAGCCCGTGGCCTCGATTTGTAGGAAACCACCGGCTTCATACCAGTCTGACGGCTTCTCATAGAGCACAACATTGGAAACAGCACAAAAATCCACAGGCATCAAGAACCCAATGGAAAAAATAGCTGGCAATGCGGAAAAATCCAAGAGCTCAAGCCGCAATGCTATTCACGCACTTTAGGTGTCGCGCAAGTGATGGATGCTTATGAGTACTGCACCTGCCTACGAGATCCCTTGGGAAACACATGTACTTCCTTGAAACTCATGCACATTCTTTTCACTACCATGAAAGCAGTCCAGATCATGCGGGGCACCCCGAAGCCCTCCAACGCAGTGCAAGACACTGACAGCCTTGTCTAAGCCCCAGAAGCACAAAAAAGAAAAGAGCACCGAAACTACAATGTTTAAAGCAGTGGCCCAAAGAGCTCTTCACTCCAACATCCATCCTTCCACCTCGACTTTAAGGGGACCCGCCTCCTGCATATGGCTCTGAGCTGCTTTTTCATGCCTGTGCTGTCTGCTTCTACAATGACACTCAAGGTTTTGGCTTTACGCAAAGACCGGGTGCAAGGCTCTAAAACGTTGCATACTAACGCGGAATTGCAAGTCGACAAGTACAAGGACTTCGACAAGAGACGGGGGCTGTTCATTCTGCCACAGTGGCCACTGCTCAAGAGACGGTATCATGCCCACATTTGGCTGTCTTTGCTTTCTCATCCATCCTTCAACGTTTAATGCAATGGATTGCAGTCATTGCCTGTCTTGCTTCAAGCATGCGGTGGGGGAAAGAGAATCGGAGGCCGCTAGTGGCTGAGTTTGTCTTCACTTGCAGCCCTCATTTCCCCGTATATCTGTTCCATAGTAGCGAAGTAAGAAAAGAATGGTCCGTCAACGGTCTTCTGTCTCATCAAGCAATTCAGCATCCATGATTGTCAGCAGCAAGCCAGCCCCCCATGGCCGATTTGCAGGAGTGTGCGCACCTGGCTCATGGGCCATCCCACAGCTGGAGGGCATGTGCAATACTTGTTGTGTACTCTCCCTGTACATGCATATAGAACACCATATGGATACGCAGTCTGCACATGTCACCATGTACGCTTCAAATCACAACGGAACTTAAAGTCTTTAATCTAGCTACTAAAGCAAGGAAGTTTTTTGACAACGGCTATTGCAATTGAAGCTTGGCTGCGAGCCCTTCTTGGCCCACAACATACACTGGTCAGGTTCAGCTAGTCTAGCTGAAGCCATCCCTGAGATTCAGAACCACCCGGACAAGGGAAAGCCTCCTGAAAACTGTGGACAGCACCAAGGTACCTCTGCGCAGATCCATTCTCAGGAACCCCCTGCCAAGAAGGCGTCCAAGACCCTCGTCCTAAACCGTGAGCATGTAAACACCACACCCTAAACCCCGGCAAGATGCTTCTCAATAGCAGTGTCGGGTGAGATCGCTTGCAGGGCCCGTGAGTGCTCCTTAGTTGTACAGCCCTAAGCGTTCATCAGGAAAGCAGCCAGTCTTGTTTGCAAGTCAGATATCGAAGGTTCCCCATGATACCCTCAGTACAGAAATACTTCATGCCAGAGCAGTTCACCTTCAACATGAGAGAGCGGTGAGCAGACTGTCCAGAGTTTGGAATGATGATCATGAGAGTTGTTCGTGGCTTTTCCGAATGATGATCATGGTAGCTTGAATAATTTCACTTCCCAATTTAAAGCCATTTTGGTACTATCCCCTATATAAACCACCATTTAGGGTGAGGTCGGGTGAGGTCGCTTTAAAATTGCCTAGATGATAATGCCATGATCATGCAACCTTCACACTCCTCACTCTTTTCGTCCTAAGCCATAAGCTCAAGCTCGAGCCTTCCTCAATGATCTGCACAAGAGTCTGTAGAACCCTCTCCTTTTGGCCCCTCAATCTTTGCCAGCCAGTAATGCTGGAATCTGGATTTGGGGATCTGGCCTCCAAGAAGGGAAATGCAGCCACAAGAAGTTTGTGCATCTTGAGCTCCAGGCTTACGCGGAGGCAAGAAGCCAACTTAACAGAAAGTATAGTAGGGAGTTGTTGTAGATGCACGGGCGGATCACCCCATCTGTCATTGCTCACTTGGCCCAAGACGCCACCACTCTCTGATGTGCTTGCATCCACTTCCAGGGTGCAGGCGTGATGATACTGAGAGTACTGCTTTCGAAGGATGTAGCTCTCGTTGAAAGCTGTGCGAAGGGCTAGGGTGAAGAGAATTCCCTTCTTGCTCCATTGTGTGTAGAGCTTAAGTGAGCAGCTCACATAATCGGTGAAGCCGGTACAGTAACAGAGAGAAGAGCAACCGTAGTTGGAAAAGCGGCTTCAACTGTTTTGAGATGCCATGATCAATAGCAATTTGTATCTGCCATCCGCTTTGATGTAGTAGTCCCAACTACACCTGTATTTCGAAATATACTCACGAGCCAGAATCTCCACAAGCCCGAAGCACGTCTCACTCCCCGACTACGAGGATTTCCAAACGATAACACAGATCCTGGATCCGCCAAGAAAGCAGGTTTCTGGTAAATTGCTGGAACCTTAAGCGCGCTTGTCCCCGGCTCTCTGAGCTCAATAAGCGGAGGCTCCACAACGCGGCGCAGCTTCTTACTGCGAACCACGTTCTTATCCTGCCTGTTGCTGGTTGGAGGCTTTGGAGGTTCAATGATGCGGGTGACCAGCGGTGACCAGGGTTCGGTGGGGTCTATAGCGATGTTTATGGGCGAAGTAAGGACATCTAGTGTGGGGCTTGGGGTAAAGGGGCTTTCATGAAATGTGTGATTTTGCGTGTGGGAGCCTTAAGTAATCCAACGCACACTGTGACAAGAATGCCCCTACTCATAACCCCCACATATCACCCATGAACTTCAAGTAGAAGTTCAAGGCTTGACCCTTGAGATGTGTGGAGTGAGTTTTGGATAGATGGCAACTTTTCGCCCTTACTACGACAAGGACAAAGCGATTCATATTCACATCTAGTATGCAATCTTATAATATCATGCACTCCCGAGCAAGGCGCCTCTGTCAAACACCCTGACTCATCATCCCGAAAGCTATGTCCCTACAGCTTCAACTTCAACGTTCACCGCACTCTCACCCTCTGGCTGCAGTTCTTGAAGGATTTACTGCACACACGAGTGCAACTAGACTCATCGAACCATTTTACCTCGAATTTGAGGGCTTCGTCGATCCCTCGCCTCGCTTGCAGGTCTGCCACTGAGAGCGCCAGCTTTGCTGAAGCCTTTCCTCAGGATCTGAGGCTTCAGGCTTCAAGGTTACGACTCTTGATTTTCGGCCTCAAGTTTGGAGTCTTTAGGGTATACATATATATGTTGCTGGTTTGAATAAGGGTTACAAATGGTAAGAAGGGCAAATCGGCCCAGAACTGCCAAAGGATCCCAAAATGGAACTAGAGAAACAAATGATTCGTAGGTTCGACATCAGGATTGTTAGGGGGATTCTCAGGATGATGGGGGGGAAGAGGTCTCGCGCTGAACTCTGATCCGCACTGAACTGACGATCTAAGGAATGCATTTTCTGAATCCTTTGAGGTTGAAGGCAGGGTGGGAATCAATGGCGGGGCTTGATTTTAAGGAATCAGGAATGAAAGTAAAAGGGATTCCTGTACGCTGGGGTTTTATTTGGAGTTGGGCTGAGGACAAGGGGGGAGGGGGCGAAGATTCCTGTTGTTGCCTTTAGCCTTTGCTTCGTCGCCTTTTAATCCAAGAGCTTGGGATTCACCCGGCTTGCGGCTAAGGCAGGATCGAAGTCAGCGAGTGGGCGACCCATCAAGGGCTTACGGTGAAAGGCAGATTTTGGCTCGGATGCTTAGGGTTAGCAAGTGGACGCTCCGCGAAGATCATGTTTGGGGATAAAAGAGCATCTGTGAAGGTTAAACTGGAACTACATCAAGTTTGCATTGAGGCTAGGCGGCGCTGACTTTCAGTCTGGCACACTCTCCAGAGATGATGGATGAACGGACGATGATGGATGGACATTTAGAGATATGTGGGGTAGTGTGCGTGGCGCATGAACGACTCCCACAAATCATCTCCACGTCAGCCCCAGATTCCCTCGTCGAAGGCCCCTCGGCGCCCGCGTCGGAGGTAGCCCAGCAGCCTTAGCTTCTGTCACCTTGTCAGCTGTGAACCCAAAACCATCACAAGCCTTCAAACATCAATCCAGCCCCGTAGCCTTACATCCGCTTCTAAGCCTTCAACTGTAAACCTCTAGATCCCAAGAAGCTTCTGTCCCTAGAGCCCCTCAACCCTGAACCCTCAAACATCCCAGCCCTAAAGCTGCAGCCCTAGACCATTGACCCTCCGCCAAGCAGCTTGGGTTCCAGAGCATGGAAGCCCTTCGTGGCGTCCACAACATCGTCCGTCAAGAGCTGCTTCACCTCCGCGACAGGTTTCCAATCAAGCGGGCTAAAACCTAACGTAATGAGGTTTTGGGGTGCAAAACTTCTATGGGCTAGATGAAGCGAAATGCTAACATTGGTGCAAGATGTTCCCATCCAGCCAAAGTGGAACTTCAAACCCACCAGCCATAGGCGCTCATCAAGAAGAGTTGCCGAAGCCTGTGATAGGACTGGGGCCTGCATCTCTACTTCCAAGATACAGGCTCTGTAACCTATCATTTATTGCAGACCAAAAATTGCTTCATGTAAACCCTGAACGCCCTGCAGCTCAGCCAGCAACTCCACACTGCGCCCCTACACTCTACAGAAGTTCTGTGCCCCAAGCCTTAAAGCCTTTAGCACCTAAACGCTCAAACCCAAACCCATGCACTTTTGAATCTCACTGTGCATCAAGTGTGCACGGAACAACCAAAGAGAGCAGAGGATGGCAACAGAGTAAATGCATGAACCAATGAGTGAGTGAGTGAGTGAGTGAGCGAGCGAGCGAGTGAGTGAGTGAGTGAGTGAGTGGAGCAAGCAAATGACTGCGGAAGGCCAGTCGCAAGACCACGCTTCTGTGCTTGCAAGTTCCAAGAGTACAATTCTATGGTTGGAGTGCGTGCGCACACGCATATACATGTGCTTGTACACCTGCAGGGTTTCCAGTTGACAGGTCTATATGTAGCTGCTTCCGCTTTCGCAAAGTTTCCAAACAAGGTCAAGCCAGGAACCCCAAACCAATCCGGGGCACAATCAAGACCGAATGGGTTGCAGCCGGAGACTGAGAACGTTTAACCTACGGTAGGAGGACCTGCCGCGATCCCGACAGCCTCACCTTGCCAGAGCCCACCCACCTCATCCCTACTGCGATACCCCGTCCGTGCCCCCTGTCCCACCGGAGAATCCTCTTGCACTCTTACTGCGACTTGCCCAATCCGTTGCCCAATCCTCGTGCACTCCCGCCTTACTTCTCCTGGTGCTGCCTCAAAAATGCGCATATATGCGCATTTGCCCCAAGACCCAGCATCATGAACGTCAGCGGGTCCTGCCTCCAAAGTGCGCCACCCCGGAGCGCATTTTGAACGCTGCTTGTCAGGAAGCCCCAGGAAGGCCCCAAGACCCAGCCAGCTTCATGAGCGATTTTGGACACTGCTTGCCAGGAATCCCCCAGGAAGGCTCCAAAATGCGCTACCCCGTCCCGGAGCACATTTTGAACGGTGCCCCCAGCAAGGCCCCAACACCCAGCATCATGAATAAACGTCCGCCGGTGAAGCTTCCAAAATGCCCTACCCCATCCCGGAACGCATTTTGAACGCTGCTTGCCAGGGAGGCAGGCCACAAGACCCAGCATCGTGAGCGTCAGCTGGCCCAGCTTCCAACCGCCTAAGCGCATTTTGGACACTGGAAGGCTCCAGGACCCAGCGTCATGAACGTCGGCCGGTCCTGCCTCCAAAATGCCCTACCACATCTCAGACGGGCCTTCTCGAACCCAACTTGAAGGCCTGCTCGAGCCCAACTTGAAATCATGATTTCACCGGAAGGGCCTTCTCGAGCCCAACTTGAAACAATGATTTC
>CAJNIZ010033692.1:32798-48675 GCA_905231905.1 Symbiodinium pilosum | reverse complement strand
AACCGCCCCCTTGACGACCGCACCCACAAAATACACCCCCGCTTGACGTTGAATTCCCACCATAACCACCCTTGACCTGCATACCCTCCCCATTGCGACCCCCCCCGCCCTTGAACCCCGCTACACCCGCGCCCGTGACGACGGCATCCATAGTGTACCCTGAGCGTAACCTGCCCTTGACGACCGCACCCCTGCGTACCTTTCATGTCGGGAAAGGAGGAGTGTTCAGGGGCAGGGGGGAAGTCGCACCCCCGCCCTCCTCATCGCATCCACCCTTTGAAGCCCAGCAGCTAGAACCGCCCCCTTGACGACCGCACCCCTAGCATAGCCTAGCACAAGCTCGGCCAGAATCGCGAACCGGCCCCCTTGACGACTGACCCCTACCCCTGGATACTCTCCTCATCGCGGCCCCCCCCCTGTGAGCCTAAACGAGCACCCAGTATCCGAGATATTTTTGGGAAAAGGGGTGCAGCAGCAACAGAGTGCCACCTTCTTGTTCTCCATGACATATCGTGCAAGGTAGAGCATGCAAGTGCAGGACTTGGGGGGGGCGGGGGCAAATCTCTGGCAACATAAACAGATTGAAGTTTACTTCCGCACGGCTGAAATTGTCTGATGGCTACAATGTCTGAGCTTCAGGCTGGGGCTTTTGAGGGCACGATTTTGGCATCCTTGCCGAGAGTAACCTTGAGGACGCCATTTCGAGCCAAAATGCGAAAAAGCCACGTCCTGTTCCCGTGACGTGCAGGATGCTCCATAGAGGAGCGCCAGGAGTCAGCCTGCCGCCAATCCTTTTGAATTGGAGGAGGCTCCACGCGGTTTCGCGAATTTCAAGCTGAACTACCTCCAGTCCTTCAAACTTGGAGAACGCTGCATGTGACACCAGGATTTGAAGCCGCGGGATCGGAGAGTGCGGTGAGTTGAGTGCGAATGTAGAATTGACTGTGACTTGCTTTGGATGCATCACTGAGTGTTAGCTGATGTCAGAGGGCGGGCAGCAGGGCGGGCAAATGCCCCTGAACCCTCCAGCTCAGAGAGCCGAGAGAGCTGGGGCTAAGGTTTCGGTTCTGGCCTCGCTTAGAAGCGTCAGCTCATCCTCGAGTGCCTCCAGCAAAGGCTGAAAATAGGGTTGTGGGCTTAGGATGTGGGATAACTCAAGGACTGGCATAGGCCGCATTGTATGGACCATGTTGCTGATTACCAAACAAAAACCAGCCAGGCATTTTGGACATGTTCTTCTGCAGCTTTCCGTATGGTTAGACTCAAGCTCTCTTGACCTTCCTCTGTCCTTGCCGCTTTCTCCTAGTTCTATGACATCCAAAGGGGGTATGGAAGCAACAGCCGGCACGCATCCCTAGATTGGTTTTTCCTTAGGCTTCAAGATTCGGGGTTTTGGCATTCAGTCCTTAGGGCAGCTTCTGCTTGCGGGACACTCTCCTGTCCTCAAGTTAATGAAGCGAGTCCTATTCTCTTCTAAGCCCAAGAGCAGCTCTCCGGGTCCATATGTTGAAGTTGAACCCCGACCTTTCATTGCTCCACCCTTCCCAAACCCCGATAGCCAAACACTAAATCCTGACAGCCAAACCTTGAACCCGCATACCCGCTTCGCACAGACTCCCCGGCCTGGCGTTGCCTTGCACTGAAGGTAGGAGCGTGGGGGGAAGAAATCTCCTCCGAAAAGCGTAGGGCAGGGTTTAGGACTTGGGCTGCTAGATTCGGGGTTGAAGTGCTGGATGCGCTTCTCTACACCTAAGACCAAATGCCCAAAGCCTGACAAGCCAAATGCAGCTCAAGGCAGGTCCCAAGCTCCAAAGCTCAGCCCGCAGGTCCTGAATGACAGCCTCCAGCATCTCACAAGATCGCTGCTGTTGAATGTGGGTTTCGGCCAGAAACCTCAGCTATGCTCACTACGCGAAAACTGGCCAGAGCCGGCTTCAGATCCCAGGTCCTGAGCCATAACCTCTATCATTATTTCTAATCGCTAATGCGAACCCCCTGTAACGCAGTCCACATACCGTGAACTTGAAAAGGCATGCTTGAAGATGCCTCGGCACAGCTTTTCCATCTCTGGTTCTCCGAAAATGGAAATGAGCATCTCATCCAAGGTTGGATTCCGCTCTGCCTTTCTAGAAAAGAAAAATGGCGGCTGGGTCGAGGAGCTGCTACCAAGGTGCTGCTGAATCAAGGCTCCTTGCTGAAACTAGATTGGAATACGCTCGAATCTAAGGGTGGTGAACAATTACAGCCAAACAGAGCACAGAAAAGAAGCAGACTAATCAGCATTGAGCATTCGTACTAGTATTCTTTTTGTGTGTGAATATCAGATATCAGTATTGGTGGTTAGCCGTCGTTGTCAGTCCAATCTTGCTGGTGTTGCTTGCAACCCTAATCGTTATGTAGGGGGTATGCTTGCGAGGATTCCTGTTTCCTGGTATCCTCTGAGTGCGTTGTGCGCACTTTAATGAAAACCTCCCACATCCTGAAGCTTTAAAACTTTGCACCTCTCCAAGCCTCTGAACCCAACACCCCTACAGCCGGAAAGCCTCAATCCAATATCCTTGAGAACTGAGCCCCGATTCCCTTGGAAACCCCAAGCCTAAACAAAACGATATTCTCAACAAGTTAATATGCAGACCACACAAAACCAAGCTTCAACAACCTAATCATAAAACCCTGAATACCCCTTTGGCCGCTGTGCCTCTCTTCGCAGCTTGCGTTGCTCGCGTCGACGCTTGTTGTCACGCCGCCACCTCAGTGGTAGCTTCGAATCGCTCACGGATTTGGGAAGTGCGGCAGGCCCAAGCCGACAAGCTGCTCCAAGGTTTGAGGCCTTTGAGGAAGGCTACGAGGATTAGGGGCTATGGACAGGTTATGCAAGTGGTGGGTAAGGAATCGGGTGGCGTTGTGGCCCCAATATGGAGGTAGTCGCCAGAGGTCAGGTCCCAAATGCTGCTGGGTCCTGTGCTTCCCACCAAAAACCCGCAATTTTAAGAACAGCCAAAAAGACCTGAGCAACTGGACGTGGCAAGGAACTTCAATGAGTCCGCCTGATAGCACTTCAAACTCTAAGGCCTCGGAGACACGCCCGAATATCATGTTGAAATCTCCATGCTTTTTTTTTGAATCTGTCAGCGCTTGACAGCATGGAACATCTGACTGTCTCTCTCTCTATCTCTATCTCTCTCTCCCCTTTGCCTTTGGTTTGAGAAGGCGCCATCTTCAGGTACCGCTCCGCGTGATTTTGCCACATACTTTTGCTTCCTTGCGCATACCCCGAAAAATTAGCATTTGCGATGCTGAACGGCGAATTACAAATATCATGGCCAAAAGCATGGCCCCTCACCTGCGTCGTTGTAGGAAAGGACGCAAGACAACCCGACAATGTCTCAGCGCCCCAAAAAGTTCGACAGCTCAATTCCTAGCTCGTCCGCGGGACCTGCAGCAACAAGGAGTTTGTCAAAGTAGGGATCTCCATGTACATACCAACAAAGTTCTGTCCCTCTGTTCGGGAACTATAAGCACCGCAGAATGTTACAAACTTCAAAGACAAGCTTCAAAACCAAGTCGATAGGCTTCTGACAGGAAACCTAACCCCTAGAATCCCTGTAAGTCTCCTCATCTGCAAAGGTGGGCAGTTTCAAAACTGTGTGGCCTCTTTTCCTGGCCAGGAACAACGGAATCTGTCCGTTCCTTTCGAGGGTTGATGGAAACCCTGCACCTTGACCAGATACCGGGATATGATTTCCAAGTCAACCGAAACCCGGTCAAGTTGAGAAATCTCTACTTCTCAAATCGCTGAAGCCAGTCGAAATCCATGATGTCTTCATGCTGGGGCACTGGAGGATGTCCTGCACCGAGGGCAGTGCCTGAACCTGCTTGGTTGGTTTTGTGTGGCTCTGCAGTATGCAGGACTTCAGGCTATAGGATGTTTTCGGTTTAGGGATTTAGGGTGCGCGTAGGGATGTTTTGGTATCGGGGGTGTGGGATTTGGAGAACGTGTCGCAGGGGTTTATGGGTTTGGGGCTTGGGCTTATGTAACAACCCGTGCAGCATGTTCAGGTCTCTGCATTACGTGAGTGGATGCTTAATGGTTGATGAGGTCATCAGAAACTCGAATTCAGCAGTGCTTGACTGGTTTCAAACGAATAGGTTACGCGGTCGGTAAATACTAAGCAAAACCCAACATTGACAAGCTGTTTTTTTGCCCCAGTTCCTCCAATCTTCTTTTTTGATCCAATTCATCCAGTCTTCTCTTACAAGTTTGGGTTTGTGTGCTCCCGAAAGTTTGGGCTGCCGCTTTACCTGCACCCTGATAGTGTCTTGCCTCGCTTCTTTGCCAAGCTGGTTATCCCAATTCTGTTTGACGGGCTTGGGTCTTTCTTTGCTTGTTCATTGAAGGTGTTGGGCTTCTCGGTGCGCCCTCATGACGCTGTTGCTTTGCCCCATCACTTGTTGATGGGCTAGTGTCTTTCTATGCTTCCTCACTGAGCCATTGCTTTTCCCCCATCATGTTTGACGGGTTTGGTCCTCTACATCCTCAAGAACTGACTAAATCGCTGCTTTACCCAAATCCTGTTCAACAGGTGTGGGGTTTTCTTTGCTTCCTACCGCGCTGTACTCAGCTGTGCCCCTATCCGGCTTCACGGCATGGAGTGTTTCTTTGCGTCTTCACTCATCTAAGGCATGGGTTTACGCACATCCCGTTTGATGGGTTGGGTCTTTCCTTGCCAAACCTGTGTGACGTGCTTGGGTCTTGTTTCTGGTTCCTTGCGAAGCCTCCGCTTTACCCAAACTTACATGACGGGTTTGGGTCCTTAACTGGTTCTTTGCGAAGCTGCTGCTGTATTCCAATCCTGTTTGACGTCGCTTCCTCACTAAGCTGTTGACAGCTTACTCCAACCCTGCTTGACAGGATTGAGTCCTTTAAAAGACGCACCCAAAATTCAAGCCTTCAAGAATTCCCTTTCCAAAACCTCGCAAATGCACTTTTCTCTTCTAGGTGATGCTCTTGAAGCAGGTACGTGAACCTGCATAAGCTTCACTGCCACTATCTCCAATACCTTCGGCTTGTGTCCTTGATAAGGAGCTTACGCATCCTGAGCTCTCAATAAAACGATGCCAGGACAAATTGTAATGCCAACACTACAACACCGATCTTGATCTCATTGGCACACCTTCTTGCTTGAATGCCAAGTTTGGTGCTCTGTCGTGTTCTGTCAGCTGGTGGATGTATGTTTCTCAAAATGCACTTTCACCACCAAACCTTGTTCATCATGCTTACTGAGAAATGTTGTGCTTAGCTCCCCAGAGTGTGGAGCCCTGTTTCAGCTTGATTTGAAGACAATCACAGTCCAACAACTTTGACAGCCTTGCAAATGATTGAAGCTTGCTTAGCAAAGGCAAAGCTAGTTCACGGTTTTCTCGAACGCTGCAAAGAAACTTTGTAGCTTGCGTATGAGTTCGTCGGCTAAGCTTTCGGCAAATCTGCAGCTCCCATGGCTACCGTACTTGAGTAGGCCTTGTTCGTGCTTCATTTGCTAATTTAGACACGCCCTGGCTGATGCTTTGGAAGACTTCATTTGTTTTCAAAATCATTTTGTTTTGGCCCCTCACTAGGCCATTGCTTTGCCTTACCCCAACCCTGCTTGACAGGTTTGGGTCGATCTGGGCTTCATCATTAAGCCGTTGCCTTCCCGAATCCTGTCTGACAGGTGTTGCTTTTGCTTCCCTTCCTCAGCGCTTGCTTTGCTTCATGCTATGCTCCAATCCTCATTCGCGTGTTTCTCTTTACTTCCTTACTCAGCATTTGCTTTGCCCAATTCTGCTTGACGAGTTTGGGTTTGAGCCTTGATTTCTTAACTTTTATTCCCTCACTAAGCCATGGCCTTACCCAGAGCCAGTTTGACTGGTTTGGGTCTTTTCTCGTTACCATTCTAAGCCTTACTAAGCCGTTGCTTTACCTAATTCCCGTTTGACAGACTTGGGCCGGTCTTTGCGTTCTCACTAAGCTGCTGTTTTAATCCGACCCTGATTTCCCGAGTTTGGGCCTTTCTTTGCGCCTGCATCGCACCAGTGGTTGGAACCCAATCCTATCTGACAGGTTTGGGTCTTTCTTTGCTTTCTCACTAGGCCATGGCTTTACCGGAATCATGTTTGACAATCCTGATTTAACGGTCTGGGTCAATGTTTGCTTCTTCACTAACCACCCCCTGGCTTAGGCCACTCCCTCTTGATTTCTTAGCTAGTTCTTCGCTTTCTCAAATTGCTCTTTTATGCCAATCCTTTCTGACAAAGCCATTGCTTGATGGGTTAGGGTCTTCCTCTGCCACCTCACAAAACTGTCGCTTTGCCCCAATCTTGCGTGACGGGTTACATGGAGTAGGGTCTTCCTTTGCTTCGTCACAACGCCGTTGCTTCACTCCAATCTTGCTCGCTGGGTTAGGGTGTTATTCTGCCTCCTCACAAAGCCGTTGCTTTCCCCCAATTTGGCTTGACGGGCTTGAATCTTTCTTTGCTTCTTTGCTACGCAACTGCCGTACCCAAATCTTGCTTGACAGGCTCAAGTCTTCCTTTGTTTGCCTCAGCTGTTGCTCGACCCCAATCACGTTTCACGGGTTTAGGTCTTTCTTTTCCTTTTCACTTGGCCACTGCTCAACTCAAATCCTGCTTGACGCTTTTGGAGCTCTGATTTCTTCTTGAGTCGTTCTTGCAACCCCAATCCTGTTTGATGAGTTTGGGCGTTTCTGTCCTTTGTTGCTAAGCGATACGCTTATCCAAATCCTGTTTGGCGGGCTTGGGCATTTGCTCCCTCATCAATCTGTTGCTTTACCCCAATACGGCTAATCCAGTTCATGGGCTTAAGTCTTTTTTGCTGCTTCGCTAAGCCGTTGTTTCACCTAGTACTGTTATAGGCCATAAGATAATACAGCTTGTCGCCTGCAACATGTTGGCTTGCAGATGCTACTCCTTGTGAATGACAGACTAGACTATTGTTCCACTGTCCCATATGGCTGCAATGGTTGGCTCTGTTGCCAACTATACAAATTAAGCATCGAACATACATTTCCGTCTTGGTTTGATATTGAATACACAAGAAAAGAATATGAATGAACAATACATGTGATGGCAATAGGAAAATGAGGTGTGGCACTGCATGCATGAATCCCCAAATCCCGAAGAGAGTAGGAGGTTCGCCCAAAAAGGTACTCTGGCAAAGGTTTCTTTCCGGGAAGCCTCTCGCACAAGATTTTGCAAATCAAGCCGCTGTTTCCTGTCAGCAATTTAAATCCTAATTTTGAAGATCGCTCCTCAAACTCTGAAACTTGTCTATCACGAGCCTCTCGCTTCGTGACTGTGAGCCTGGGCACACGCTCCAGTGGGACAATTCCCTCGTCCTGCAAAGGCTTCGGGCTTGGCTTATGCAGGGTTTTCCATGCAACCACTGGTGGTCACCACTGCTGGCGTAAGGCTTGAGGAGTTTGGGATTTCGGCAAGATTCTTGGAAGCAGAAACTCCACAGCGATAACGGTAGCTGGAATATCTTGCGCGACTCTTGGGAGCGCTTGATGGTCAAAGGCTGGCTGTTGGCAGCCCATGCAGTATCAACCTCCGCAGCCTACATTCCCCAAATCCAATCAGCATGATAACAAAGACCTAAACTCCCTCCTTGCGTGGGTCCACAGCAAGCTTCCACAGCTTCGTCAAGATGGCGGTCGGCACCTTCTTGTTTGTTGCTATGAATTTGCAGGTGTGCTTCGCGGCATTGGAGCCGCCTACCCTTTGCGCAGAAAAAGACCTGTACCATGCCGGGTGCCTGGGTATTGCTGAAAGGTGATGCAGGTTGCAAGTTTCAGGCTTGAGAATTTGAAGACCTCATGCGCAGAGCAGGGTATCTGACTTTGGTGGCTCGGCTGGGATCCACTACTACTACTGCTGCTATGGCTGCTATTGCTGTCATTGCTGCTTCTACTATTCTTTTGATGCTACGACAACAGCGACTGCTACTGCTACTTGTGCTGGTACTGACACCGCGGGGACCACGACGATGACGATGACGACGTCAACGACGACGATGTTGGGTCAGCACATGAGAATCATCTTTACACCCCGAAATTCTCTGACAACCCAGTACTGACCTTCTCCTCCGTGATGCGGTAGGAGAGCCACAGACCATCATCCTAGGCCAGGCGGTTGTACTCACTCTGATGCGCTGGGAACAATACAGGAGTCCTGCAGGTTGATCGGAGCTTCAAAATGCAAGGCTTGAATCCGCACTTGTAGCGATCATTGTCTGCCCCTAGACAGAAGTCCCCCTGTTGGTCCATTTTGATACTCCAGAAATGAACCTGCTCACCTACCGAGGACCTACTGCCATGCGAGGCAGCTTGAGGAGAAGGACGCAAGGGTTTTCATGCTCAGGGAGGGGAGAGGACGTGGAGCATTCCAACACGATTGAAGCCCATAACACGTGCCGTTGGAATTGTATAGCCGGTTCGGGGTTCATCGGACACTTCCTGGAATCCTTTTAACAAAGCATCCAAGATGCTGAAAGACGAGCCCTCCAAGACTATTCTGCACCATGAAATAAAATCTGTCTACCTCTAGCAATACTTCCCTTGGCTTCATACGACGATGACCTTCTCGGCTGTTGAACGCGCCGATGACTTCGAGTCTAAGGCATATACCAGGAAGACGGATAGAAATTGTCGTTCTCACTTTAGGTTCAACACCACAATGCAGGAGGTGGCGAGCCTTGAACATAAGAGCTCCCAATCTTAAACAGGTTTTGGGGTTGTTTGGGGGGCACAAAGATGAATGTAGAATTCTGAGCTTCAAAACGAAGTGTGTCTTGCTTTAGAAGAGGAATGAATAGCTTCGGGTTTGTAAGGCTCAAAAGTTCCTACTAATGGCATCAGGCTTTAGTAGTAGCAGGTCTAGTATGATCGTTGGCGAAGCCTCACACTGTAAAGCACGCGCTACCGTAAACGTTAGCCCTCCTGATCCCCAGATCCCCCAAGTCCACAAAATCTCGAAAACTTAGTTGTTGGGGAGAGCAGCATACAACTAGCCTTGAATCAAGGGTGCAAACTTGTTTCTTATTATGTTCTTGCGTGTATACCTGCGACCCAGCTTTCCCCCGCGCCTCTGCAGATTCTGGTCGCGGGGAGGCCACTGCATTAGACGTGACCTCGACTTAAAGAAGGAAGTTTCTAAAAAGAATTCAAGGAACTTTTTGAGGCTCAGGTTCGGGCTCCGCAAAGGAGCGCTCTTAGACGTCCCAGGCTGTACGTAGGCAGAACAAGCTCGTGCTTCCAGCGGATCCGACTCCAAGGCGTCTCCAAACTAGAGCAAGTCGATCAGAAGAAGGAAACCTATTTAGAACGCTCGGATACATGTTATGAGTTGGATCTATGAATGCATGTACTCCAAGTAGACTTCAACGTCTAGAGTTCCCCTTATCCCAAGGAATTCTTTCCTCCACAGGTTTCCATGCAGTTTGCCAAACCACTTCCACCGCAAAGTGCTGCCCCGACCCTGTGGGGTGAAGCGCCAGATTTTTGCAGTGAAAAGTGCACGAGACAACAATTTGCCACGTGTTGGTACTTCTGCAGTGCACAAATTCTTGAAGAGTGGTACACCTGTTAAGCAGTACGAAAACAATAGAGACTCCTGTACTGGCTGAAGCCTTGCTGCCAACTAAGGAAGGTGAGCGCGGAGTGCAGACATTAGAACCTGCCAAGAACTTTGCCTGACCCTGCTCCGGAAAACCAACACAAAGCCAATGCCACATACGCATGTTTGGCGTTATCGGGAATCCATATGCTCCACCGCACGATAACGGACACTCGCTCACCTGTACTAAATCAGCCCGATAGGTATTGCAGCTGAGGTCTTCATGCAGAACGCGCACCCCTCAATAACGGGACACCTGTGGCACTAATAGTTCATCTCTACACCGAGGCCTCTCATCCTGAACCTTGATCTCCTGAACGTCATCGTCCCTGGACCCAGAAGATGGTCTTAAAGCCATGCGCCATCCGCAAACGTACCCCTAAATTACTACCATCTAAACCCTAAACCGACACCCTCCAGGTGCCTCATCCGGGGCCGGCGAAGGCGAGGCAGCCGATGGTGAGGCAGCACTCGAACGCGTTCGTGAACGCGCGCGACCCGTCTCCGGTGGCTCCTTGGATGAAAGCTGTCTGAGGATAAGTTGGATTTCTCAAGTATGCCTCCTCGTCGAAGCCCATTACAGGTGGGTAATTTCGAGGCCTTCCATACCACCCCACTTGCAAACTACCCACCTGTATGTAGCTTTAATCTTGGATGCCTGTTGCGAGGCCCCTTGTTGTGGACGGATGAAGAGCCTCTTTCAGGAACTCTCTCCTGGCTTTGGGGCTCAACGATTCCAGGTTTAGGGGGCTAGGCCTGGGGTTAAGCTTAACCCCACCAGCTGTTCTGGCTGTTCGGCAGCAAAGCTTTCCTGCTTGGGCCAGACACTGCTGGAATGTGGACACTGTGTTGGCCAGCATCATAAACCCATGTGAGGGTGAATTTGAGTGAAGGATAGAATGTGGGGGTTCGGATGATTCCGACGGCCAGGTGAAGGGTGTTTGACTGGGATGACACGCCCTACAAGGAACCACCGCCGTCTTGCTGAACAAACCTCGGCTTTGAGCAGGTAATATCTCTTCGGAAAGGGCCGGGTCATGGTGAGGATCGATGAGTCTGAAAGGTTCTGCTGGATACCTTTCCATGTAGAGGTGGAAACCTGAACTCCAACCGGAGCCCCAATGACGATTTCGGGGGGTCGCGAAGGCAGAAGGGATAACGCCTAACCCGCGGCTGTCACATCCCAGCATCCATCCATCCATCCATCCGTGAAACCATTCCATTCCTCCATCCCTCCATCCCCATCCATCCCAAATGCTGTGGTGGAAAGGCTGTCCACCGTGTGGCGAGGCAGAGGCCGCGAGCAAGCAAGTCCTGAAACCCTGAACCACAAACCCCAAGCCACATGAGAAAAGCCCCGTGGCGGTTGAGGGCCTGAGGTGTACTCTGCGGAATCAAGATTCAGATCCTTCTGTGCAAGCCATCTATCTAGGGGATGCCGCGCTAACGATTTGCCATTTTGGTTTCAAAGCAGAAGCCTTCAAAGACCTCAATTGTTGATTATCTTTCAGCCTGAACTTCTCTGCGCCCTACGGTTGTCCTACCGCAGAACCCTGCGCCCCAGACCTTCCAACCCCCGTTGTAGATCTTGATCCTCAAGCCGAGGTGCTGGTAGACTCTGCAGTTCATCTGGGGACGGAGAGCGCAGGAAAGGCGACGGACTCTCCTTAGTTTGCCAAACAATTTCGGAACAGGGGCGCCCCTTGTCCAGCCCCACGTATTTGAAAGGAAGGATCCATGGCATGGCTGATTCTTTTTGCTAAAGCGGTCACGCAAGAATGTTCATCAACCGTCTAATTGACTGCATGCTGTGCGATTTCTTTTTGCCGCCCCTGTCACCGGAACGCATAAACAGAATCTTCCACACCAACACTGTTTGCATCACCGCGACCCTTGTTAAGATCAAGCGTTCTGCTAGAGTGCTGCCACGTTTAGCCTCTCCTAGATGAGAAAAGCCCTCATTCTCAGTTCTACTCAAGATGCTCATCAAGCACAGACACAGAGGCTTACAACTAGGTGTTTCTTGCGCTGCTTTCGTTATCATAGCTGTTCGTCTTAAAATGCAAGGTTTATGTCGACTGCGCAGCAATACTATTTACTGCGACGAAGCAAAGAAAGCGCTTGCTGAATCCGCTCCAAAGCTTCTCTAGCAATCGGCGACTGGGGTAAGATGGTTGTTTGGCCGCCTGGGCAAATCGTAAACTTTGCCAACTGACCCGCCATCTATACCCAACCCCCAAACGCCTGAACGAGGAATCTTCTCGCGTTTGGTTCTTACGTGAACGTGCAAAGCCAGGTGGTCCAACAACTGAAGGTTTGCTTGTTACCAGATAGCTCAGGTCTTTGTCCGCGGACCGGTGCTGACACCCATGGCTAAGCCAGCTAAACATACAAGCCTGGAATCTACAGAAGCTATGCACTGGAAAGCCGTGATTGATTTCTGCAACTTACCTGGAACTCCCCCATGAAACACCACAATCGCTACCAACATTTTTTCAAACTCTGATCTGTTCCCTGAACTTTCCAGCAATTCCGTACTGTAAAGCCTCGATTTGGAAATCTCAATCCGAAGCTCGAGCAGATATGCCTCGAATAGAAGCTCAGAAGCTCTATCACATTCAATCTCTGATGCAACACTAGAAGGGCCTGCAAAAGCTTCAAGTCCCTCCACGTTTGCCCGATTAGTGAATATTTAGTCCCAGCAGCAAGCCCTGGACCCTGGACCCTCAGAAATCCCAACCTTTTAGTAATAAACCTCAACAACACCTAAATCGTAAGTATCTTAATTTCACTTGTAATAGCGTGAGCCCCTACCAAACCCAGGCCGAAACTGGGAACCTTGCAGCGCGCAGCAAAGATCCCAAAATCCCTATGCAACTTAAAGTCCCACACATATTCTTAGCATACCGCAAAGCGTCAATCCGTATCAGCTCGGAATTGAATCTTGATATGATCCCTTGAACCCCAATCCTTACACTGTGCGACTGTCCTACACCCTCAGCTTTGAAAGGCGGCTGAAGCTGCCTCGAGCCAGACGTACTCTCCGGGAGGAAGTGGCGATCTCGGACAGCAGATCCCGCCAACCAGTGTCCTCAGAGCTCAAGGTTTGGAGTTTGAGGGCTATGGCATTCAAGGTCCCTAGATTGAAAGTGGAAGTGGTTCGGGTGAAGGGTTCAAGATTTACGCTCAAAGATTTTGGATTTGAGGGGTTTGAGATCGCGCTGCCGGTCAGGCCAATGAGGATAAGGGGCCAACGGGGTACATAGGGTGCAGTAGGACTATAGAACACCTGTGAGCCAAACACTCCACTCTGAAGGGCACCTCTAAGCGAAACACCCCAACCCAACGGGCACCTCTAGGACCAAACACCCCCAAGCCAAACACCCCTCCCCAAAAGCGCGCCTCTAGTGGCCAAATGCCCCATCCCAAAGCGCACCCGCCCCAAAAGGGCACCTCAAGGCCAACCACCCCACCCAAAGCGAAGCCAAACGCAGAAAAGCAAAACGCGCGTGTCCAGGGCATTTGGCTTAGAGGCACGCTTTGGGGTGGGGTGTTTCGCTTAGAGGCGTGCTTTCGGGTGTGTGTTGGCCTAGACATGCCTTTCAGTTGGAACAAATTGCTTTAGAGATGTGCTTTTTGTTTATGTGGGGTCTTTGGCTTAGAGGTACAATCTTTTTTGGGACTCCGAGTTCGACATAGCCCTTTGCACTCTAGCTCTGTTGGTACGGCTGACTCAGGAGTGAAGTTGTTCTTGCTAAATACTCTAGAGACCGTTGCTGGTGAGCAATATCATCAAACCTTGCAGAACCTCTCAGCTCTAAAGCCTTACACATCCAAATTCAAGTGCGTCAAAATCCATACATGTTCCTGCAGCCCTATGTAATGCCTGTGAGATCCCACGCAAGTTCGCGCACCAAGAGCTGAAGTCATGAACAATAAGCCCCAAACCGCTACCCGCAGAACAGGACAGCGTCAATCTCCCGGTGCAGTGGCAGCTGTTCGCGGTCCACTTCGCTTCCTCGCCCGCGCCGAGACTTGCGCTTGGCCTGGTCTAGGTAGGTACTGTCTGAGGCATGGGCTTAACCCAGTCAAGTGTTGGAAGATTTAAAGTCTAGAATTTAATCCAACTCAGAGATTCCAGGCTAGGGCCAGGCACATCGCCTTTCGGCAAGTGTAATCCACAACGGTAATTGCAGAGATCATCTGCGGGGGGTTTAACTCCTGCTTTTGAAGCAAGCCCATTGGGTGCGCTCGAGGTGAGTACCTGTGCAGCACATAGGGGGGACGCATGAGGACGCATAGGGCCGCAGGGACTATGCGGGGGTTTGAGGCGTAGAAAACAATGATGGCAGAATAGGCTTTTCATATGGTCTGGGAGTTAAGGAATGGGCGTTTCGATTCCCAACGCGATTACCATAATGCTTACCACTACTCTGATTTCCCAGGTAGCTAAATAAGCATCAACGCACCTGTGTAATCATAGGACTGGGTGATAATCAGTGGAACCCGTGCCATTAGATTGGAGCAGAAGAGATCTTCGCTCGGAATAGCAAGAATCAGGATGCTTCTGTCTGCCTGTATGAGGATGCGCATGATGGAGTTCTAGCAGCCAACAGGACCAACATGGTGAGAATATGGGGAAACAAGCTATACTAAGCTCCTCCGCGCATCCCAAACCATTGTGCCGAGATGACACGAATCCTTTGCAAACGCTTCACTAATCCATGGACGGATCCAAAGCGCATTATTGGAAGTTCGCTTTATGTTCGCTCATGTAAACTCTAGAAAATCTGTAAGTATCCGTGTGACTAAACATGGTTGGATGACAATGATCGGTCAAACTTGCCAGTTCCTCCACGGGGAACTCCTAAGCAGATCTATCAGGCGTTTTGATGCTGTCAAGGAATAGGCTAAGCCTTTCAGACCAAGACTTCATGATTTCCATTCGAGAACTTTTCGGGGCCCTTTTTCGGGCATGGGAATACCATTATGAACAAAGAAGCTTCTCAACATGGCAGCCTTTGTGCGTCTTGAACGGTAGATCTTATCAAAAAGCTACCTACCAAAACAAGGACCCATAATCTTGACTTGCAGGTTATACGCTCAAGATCCCAAGCCCCAAATCCTCAGCCAGAAAACTAAAGCTAAGCAGTATTTCCCCTTCGGTAGGCCTGCTTAGATGTAGCTTCACGAGCAGCTTCGATGGGAGACATATCTCCTCTGGTGTGGGCCAAAGTTGAATGTTTCTCAAGGAGGTGTGGTATATCACATCTGTCCAAGAACTACATCACGTTGGTAGTCACCATGTAAGATCTGTGGTAACTATATGGGATGGTTTGTCGGAAGTATCTTTGGCTCAGCGTTCACAGGGTGTATGGAATGTAGAATATTCAGGAAATCATGCTTGAGTCAAGCGTCCTTACACGCCAGGACTTTTGAAGCAAGGATTGGACCGGGATTCGGCAATTTCGAATGTCAACACAGGAGTCACGAGCGGCCTTCAGGTTTTACCACAAAGCACGTGCCTTGCAATGGGCTGCCCCCTTTTCAAGGGCATATGGGCTGCGCCCAGACACACAATACAAGGAGCTGAAAAGCTAGAATACAGGATTCAGGGTTTTTCTGTTCACGGAAGAAACGTTTTAAATTCTTTCGTACCCCAACATGGTTACGGCCAATAAGAAGCGGGTTTCAGTTGTGCGAGTACTAAATATCCGCCGACACATCACGCGTATCCTGGTGTCACCAGACTCGCCCTCCCCTTTTTCTATCCACCCACCCCACCATACGTTTTTAAGGCCGCCCCTCTCCCTGGCCCACCCCCCCCACGCCTCCCCCCCGCACCCCCCCTCGAAATTGTTAGGTTTTTAAGGGAGCCAAAAAGGTGGAACCTGGTGCCCCCCGGCCCATCTCCCCCCCTTGCCCGCCTCCCTGGCCCACCCCCCGCACGCCTCCCCCCACCCCCCCCTCGTCACCAGCCAAATCAGACCAATTGTTAGGAGTCCACAAAAAGGTGGAACCAGTGCACCCCTTGTTCCTCCCACACTGCTCTCTGGTGCCCCCCCGCCCATCTCCCCCCCTTGGCCGCCTCCCTGTGCCCCCCTCCCATCTCCCCCCCTTGCCCGCCTCCCTGGCCCACCCCCCCCACGCCTCCCCCCCACCCGCCCTCACCAGCCAAATCAGCCCAATTGTTAGGTTTTTAAGG
>CAJNIZ010033692.1:0-32698 GCA_905231905.1 Symbiodinium pilosum | reverse complement strand
GGCACGGCGTCAGCCCTTAAATAACGCATGCCTGAACAGTTGGGACTCTTTCCGCGTGCCGATCGGCAACAACCCTTCAAGCAGTCCCTCATATGAATGCGGATGGTTGGGTGCTTAAACTCCAATCCGCGAAAACGCCGCTTTGGACACACATGCGACAGCAAGATTGAAACCTGAAACTTGACCACAAGCGCTTAGCCCTGGCAACTCAAATTCCTAAAGTCAAATCCTTCAAGACTCG
Organism: Symbiodinium pilosum; assembly: GCA_905231905.1. Classification (NCBI taxonomy): domain Eukaryota; class Dinophyceae; order Suessiales; family Symbiodiniaceae; genus Symbiodinium; species Symbiodinium pilosum. Next base: position 32,457 of record CAJNIZ010033692.1, on the reverse strand, counting down.
ACCCTGAAGTCTGCGTCATAACTTCTCTGATGCAGGCCGCATAGGCCTGAACAAACAAGATCATCTTAGTAATGGTACCAATGGGAGAACACATCACAGCAGGACAACAACGACAAACCGCCCTAGTAGCCACAGGAACCATGCATGGACTTCAGTTGCAACACGTTTTCGTGCATACAGTCAGCAACCAGCACTGCGGCGCGCCATAATGTCTCAATTAGAATCCTCCTGACGGTGAGCTTTCAGCCGAGTCTCTTTGGCGTTGGTTCTGCGCCATCCTCGCCGATTTGAGATCCACGCTGTTCCTGCGAGCTGGGAATCTTTCAGCTAGAGTGAAGCCGCATATTATTCCTGAATCGTCCGTATGTACACTCCCATCATGGTCTAGGGTGGGAACACGTTAGGAATTCATAGGGGCAGTTGGGGAGTAGACATTTGCGTCTAAAATTACATGGGAAAATAGGTTCCCAGGGAGAGGTGCCGACTTCAGGGCGAGAGACTGTTGCTAGGCACGGTCAATGGTAAGCGCGTAGAGAATGTGTAGAGGAGGAGAGCGGGGCTTGAGGCTTCTTAGCATGGGCATGCAAAGCTGCTGAATGGGCTCAGCAGTAGCGATTCAGCGACACATTGTCATGGACTCAGCCCGGCACCCTAGAGCACGACGAACTCATTCCGTGGGTGGGATCTGCAGGCAACTTTAGAACTTTAGGTGCCAACCCTTGCCCCATACTTAGAAGTTCAGTAGTAGCGCTGCGGCGGTTATAAGAAGGATGAGCTGAATCTAGCTGAGTACGCCATATCGTTACGACCTCCAATAGCAGGCTCACGTCCACAATTTCATTGCTGGGGTTCGCGGTTGGGGCCGAGTCCCGCGCAAGACATCCAAAGCTGTACGAAGTGACAAGAACTCTTGGCTGACTCCGTTTGCGAAGCAACTGCCCGATGCGTTCTCATTTACAAGGCGTGCTTCCAAGGCTAGGCTGCTCCATGTTTGCCATGACCAATTCCACACCATGTCAGCTGTGATGTTAGAAGACACAGGATATGCACATGTAGCGCATGCGGGACCGTTCAGAGACTCTGTGCTTCAAATAATCTTGCGACGGCCTGTGACCTGGTCGGGCCCTGAACCTTAAAAAGAGCCTCTCGTCTCGGCGTAAACTTCGTAAACCCTTCTTCAAAGCTCTTCGAAGGCCCAAAGGAGCCTTAATGGCTCTCATTTTTTCAGAAATCACTCGATGCCAAAGTGGTTCCTTAAGTGGGAGCTTCTTGCGACCGAGTTGCTGTCTTGTATCTCAGGCAACAAACTTAGCCCATATGTTTTGCAAAAAGATCCGAATTGCTTCACAAAGTCATGGGCAGGTATTCTCTCTGGATACTATGATTTTAGCACCTGAACCGGAAACAAGACCCTAGTTTGCAAAGGCGATGCCAAACCTTGAAAAATGATTTCATGAAGGCGCACTTCCATATAGTACAATCTCGCATGAAGGGTGACTTCATGATTCCGCCGTGATGGGCCGTACGTTAAGACGACAACAGTTAGCACCTTCTCCTTCCTGAGCCCAGAACCATGTGGCTGAAACCCTCCTGAAACTTGAGCCCCGAACCTTTAACCCTACACCTAAATCAACTAAATCCAGTGCCCTGCCCTAAACTCTAGGTTGCCTCGCGGAGCGAGCAGGCTTCTGCAGAAAGGGCCGGAACCTGCAAGCAATGCTGACCCACAGGTGAAGGCTCGGCGCTTTACAGGTGAGTTTTGGGGGTTTAGGGCGTGACAGTGGACTTGATAGGCTATGTATTCTCAGGCTGGTTGGCGAAGGAGGTACAGCTCATGCAGGGCGACGTGAACACGCTAATCATCTAGGCCCTCTACAGATAAAGTGCCAGATGGAGGGCTTTGGCCTTCCTGCTTACGCATTCGAATTGCAATGGCCGTAGGCAAATACCTCTAGCTGCGCTTGATATAGGAGAGCTGAGGAGCCAATCGCAGAAAGCTAGCCTGAGTCAGTTTGCAGCTTGTTTGGCTTGGAGTTTTCGATTTGGGAATTTGGAACATGTTTTTGCTTCTGATGTTTGTTTCTATTCGTCGTTGCCAAGCCAATCAAGTGACAGCACACGCATTGCCATAACCCCTGCTTAGGATTGCATTTATTTGAAGGAAATTAAGGAGTGTAGGTTCCCGTTCTGAGGTGAGGAATGCTTCCCCAAATGCGGTGGCTCCCTGCGCAAGAAACCCCAGATTTTTGAAAACAAGTCACCAAATGTTGAAATATTGAATTATTGGTGAATATTCGCGTGACTTGTTCGTATTTAGTGTTTCAGTGGTTACAATGGTTACTGATAACGTCCTACTGACAGCCTTGAGTTTGTGAGTTGTAGCTGCAATGTTGAAGAAGCCCAGATGGTGAGCTCCACCGGACTCACATGGAACGGGAATGGGGCCCGTCTTGAGGACGTGGAGAAACCCCAACATGCACTCAACCGAGTAGACCCTCCTCGAAGGACACCTGTAGAACGGGCGATGAAGGGAACCTGCGGTTGAGGGGAGGCTGCTCTGTTCGGAGGCATTGCGACGTACCTGTGAATGTCTTCAGCGTCATCCTGACCGACCGTTGAACGCATGTTTTTGGATGCAACCCTCTCTACAGCACGCACGAATCTCAAACATATCGGAGTGTCTCTAAGTCTACTGCACCCTTAACAACTCCTTCGGTTTGAGCTTCGAGGTCAGGCCCAAGCCTTAGCTCATATAACCCAAATCATAAATCTCACACGCCAAAGCTCGACAGGCCTCTTGTTGCAGCGCCCATGACCTGCGCGCTCAGTTTGCGCTGCTTCCACAGCGTGCTCCTCAAGTAGGATTCCGGATTCAGGGCTGACGATTTAGAGCTCTGTGTTCTCAAAGTTTATGCGCTGTAGGACTGTAGGCCATAGAACTTATGGTTTAGACATCAACGGACTCCTGGCTAAGGCTGGACCTTGCCTTTCCCTCAGGTTGTGGCAGCAAGTATACACAACACAGGAAAGTGATGGTGAATTTGCAGCTGTTTTGCTAGTGCCCAGCTTGTGCGGGGGAACCTTAACCTTCAAAGGCGTTGCGCCTCATGGAGCTTGAGAAGTTAAGAGGACCGGGTGGTTGTGAGCAGAGGAAAAGGACATCATTCTGACGGCGTAAAGGGGGACACCTTTTGTCAAGAGCCCCTGTAAGTTTTGAATCTTTGCGAGGTCATGAGAAATTGACTTATGTCTGCCAGCTTCCTAATATTCTGTAGACAGAAAGCCGATATCCATACTGACGCAGATATCTAAGGATGACCTCCGAACAGTTGAACAGCTAGGAAGTGTAAAGGCCTAAACCAATTTGTGAAGCTATGTTCTTTCGAATGAAGCTGATATGCTATGATCCTCAGGCTGGTCAACCATTTTAGACAACGCTTCTCGTTCCATTTTTCACTCAATGGCTTCTTAGGTAGAACGTTAGAGACAGCTTTTCACGTTTCCAAGCCCTAAGCTGCATCACGGTAACCTTCGATAAAATCCTCAGCGTTGATGCATGAATCACATCGGTATACCAGCAAGTATTGCTGGTGCCTCGTTGAGCGGCGTGAGGGGAATCAGCAGGTCCTGCATCCAGCAAGTCTTCCGACCAGAGTGAACGTCAGGCGTCAGAGCATTGAACAAAGTTAACAGCTTCAATTCAGGCTTGAAGGCCGGCGAGAATTGCTGGAATCATTTTTGACCACATACCTTTTGTCTCGCCCACATATCGATCTGAGTGAGCTAGGCAGGAATCGCAGAGCACCTGCGTAAGATAGCCGTTGCTTTGGCCGGTTCCCTTTCTATAAGAAACTCGAAGTCATGGCCGCCCTGACAAGTGAATAAAGCTTCCAAAGCTGCACCTTGTTTAGGACTGGGATCAGAGCCACAGTATCCAAGAGTCTTGAACCCATTTCAGCTGAGAAGTTCAGGGGTTTATAGATCCGAGTACAGCCTCCCTGCAGCCAGGGTGAGGCCTTCACAAAGCAGCCAATTTCAGGAACCTACATTCTTTGTGCTGCCATGGGGCCGCAGGCTTTGTTGGCTCCTTCCTGGGCTGAAAGGGCAGAAGGGTCTTCTGAATATGTTTAGAAAAAACTCATGTCTTCAAATGAGCTTGGTCTCTCAAGCTACGGTCTGTTGGGGGGTGCACAGGATTTGGATGGGAACGTGGTACCCGTCAAGTTTAAGAAATGTCCGCTTCCCAAGGCTCTAAGGATAAGCCTGGACACGACGCCAGACCTTGCCAAAAATGATGCGATGAAACAAGAGCACTAGCAATCCCGATGCTAATAACTGCTAATGAGACTGAAAATTACGAAGACCCGTGCTACATCCTGCAGCTTGTACAGGTCGACCTTCCTTACCTCACCTCCAAAACAGTAACTCGCTTGGTCTCCGGGAACTAAGAAAGGTTGATGGTACGAAACATCCTATAACCGCCACATGATGGTCGTAATGTCCTTTTTCTGAGGGTTGGGCCTTATCCGGCACCTTACAGCTCTGAAACCATAGCTGCTGAGACGCAACGCGAAGGTGCTAGATGCCCCTTGGCTCTGTACCAAAGCTGTCATGCCTGAAGAAGCTCTCTAAGCAAGGCAGGTGGTTCTAAACCCAATCCTGAATCCTGAGCCAAATCATCAAAGAGGCATCTCATCCCGCTCCATGAAATTCAGCAAATTTTGCGGCAAGTTCCTTGGCACAGCAGATGTTGGGGCTCAGCACTTGGGGCTGAGGATCCATGTTGCCAAGTAAGTGGAACTCTCATTGATGTCAAAAATGCTGTGTGCTACTTGCAGAGGACCCATTTGCTGGCAAAAGGACAAAAAAGGCTCAAAAGGCCCAAAAAGCAAACCTTCCCTGAAGTCCCGCTACAAACAGCCATCTGCCAAGCATCAGAGGCGGAACCTCGAGCAAGTTGAGCCTAACCTGGCTTGACCTTACGAGGAGCTCCAAATGTTACTCTTAGTCAGTTCAGATGGGTTCGCGGGTTTTTGTAGGGAGTATATCACAGTCGTTATGCCTTCACTCGACACCAACAAAAGGCATAGTCTGTAGGGCTTAGAGGGTCTTGGGAGTTCAGGATGCGGGATTTGTGTCTTCAAGATGTTGGGTTTAGGATTTCAGTCTGAAGGAGGCTCAGGCAAGGATGGTCTGTCTCTTTGAGGATCACGGCAGAGATAAGAAGGTCCATTGAGACATCCTTACTTGAGCCGTGGCAAAAATCCTAAACCCATCACTCTCTGATTCCCCTCCGGGCTTGGAGTCCCTGCAGAAATCAGATCTTCGTATACTAGCTACATGGAGGTGTGAGGAGATAGAACCTACGAACTATGAAGTCCACAGTACATCAACCCTACGCACTTTACCCTATCTACTTGAAGGAGGAATGTAACCCTCACCCCAAATTTTGTAAATCTCATTGAATCCCCCGAAGCCAGCAACCGCTGAATCTTTGAATCCCTGGATCCTCGGCCAACGTACCCGCAACCCAAGGAAGTCCAGCAGCCCTCAAAGACTTCCAGCCCGCCTCAAAACCCTAAACCCGAAATGTACTTATCAGGAGAATTCTGAGGCCTAAGCTCGGGGTTTGGCTGCTCGTCATCCACTGAAGGCGCCAATAGCTCGGCCATGGCACGCTCAGAGGGCGAGGTCGCTTTGGACCTCTGAGCTCTGTGGAGACAATATCAGGAGGAGTCTTTGATATTTGCCATATGATGGTTGCCAGTGCTGTCTGCTGAATTGAAAGGAAAATGGTCAGCCTGGAAGACAGATACTCCAAACCCTTGAAGCAACCAATGTCCATGGTCTGGGAACCCTGAGCCTAAAACCGTTCACTCCCGAGCCTTTTGACCTGCAAACAGCCGCGGAAAATTGTTGCTTTTCGAGCTGTTGGAAATGTGCCATTGTTGGAAACAAACTCGCAGAACCATACGGAGGTTCTGGGGACAGGGATAGCCTTAAACCTCAAAAACACTTCCAGGTGCTGGGATCCCTTTGAAGGACTGCATGGGCGCATTAATTTTGAAAAGGTCGGTGCTGTCAGGATGGTTTCCATCAGCTGTACCGAAACAGAAGTGCTCCGAGCTTGCACGTTGATGATGGTGAATCCCCAAAAAGCGGCAGGAACTATGTCGCATTTGTGCGACACACAACTTCAAGACTTTGTCAAATGCCCATTGCAAGCGTCCTCGGAAACATGAGACTTCAACGTGTAAATGTTGAAAGTCTGGACGTGCTATATGCCATCACTGTACTCCAGAGCGCCACACTGCCATGCAAGTGCCATGAAATGTCACGCATGGCGAGCAATACCTTTTTTTGATACTAAGCTTCCATCGTCATAAGTCTAGTTGGCCTTAAGCTGGCACCTGTCCACTTCGGGACTACTGGTACCTGGGCTAGGGGTTGCCAAGGATGCTCCCCTGCCGCCAAAGTCTGGAAAACCCCAAAATGCTGATGTAGTACTTGCGGGATTCCTAGGGCTTTCAGTCTTTGGTGAGTGCATGAAGTGTTCGCTTGGAGCACTGGTGATTAAAACATATCTCTTTGGGGGAGCCATAAGAAGAGGGAATGACGGAAGGTGCAGGGCTCAATATTGCAGTGGGTTCTTGGGAGATTCCCTCTTGCAGGTCGACAGATGTAGGTCCATTGCCTAGCCTGCCTCTATCGACCTCACAGCTACGCTTCAAGCACATTGTCTCCAAAAGCCATCGGCTGCTACAGACCTGGCACTGGGGCATCTCATGGCCACGCTACGCTGAAACCTGCCTCGCTTCCATTTACGGAGTTGGCACAGTCTCATCCGAATTCTGCGCTGGATGTAGGGCTGGGTTTGCATAATTAAGGCTTCTTTGGCGCCTTCCCTGAACTTTTTTGAAATGGAAAGTCCCATGGAAGAATAGATGCTGGCTCGTAAGTCGAAGCCTTTAAGCTTGAACTCTAATCCCTGGCATGTCTGAGCCAAAGAACTTTAAACCAGGATAGTCCGTTCAACGAATCTTGTAAAGACTGCCAAGGATCCAGGAGGCAAACCAAAGGCTCAAAACCTCAGTTTCTGCACCAAAAATGTCTAGCAGGAAGGACAGGCCGCCCGAAGCATGATCTGGGGAAGGCTGAGACACGAAAGACTCCAAGTACAAGCGGGACGTACCATAGCCCCTTTCTGCATAGCCTCTCACCCCGTGAGCCCTGAGTATGGATCTTAATAAGCCTCAGTAACACATGACGGAATGGGATTAGTCGAGATGTTTCTGTAGCCCGGGAGCAGCTTCTACTGTGGATGTGTGTCATGGCGGCAAACAGCCACCGCGGCTCTGGGTCTGAGCTCTTCAGCTTCTCCCCGCGCCTGGAGTGCTGTAGACGTCTTCAGCTAGGAATTTGAATAGGGATCTTCGAAGGTTAGCTGTGCAAAGGAAGGACAAAGGACTTGCGCAGCGCGCCTCTGCGATGTCTGCGTGGAGGGCGGGAATGCTGTTAAGAATTTGCAAGGTTGTAAGCCTATTACAAGGCTTAAGCGGAGGCCTGCTGGTTCGACAAAACGTATTCTGCACTCAAATCTTAGCCACCCTGACGACACGGAGATTCGTTTTGAAGCAAGAAGAGACAGGACCTAGAAGATGCACCAGAGCTGTACTTCTTGCAGAAAGTGAGAAGACGCTGTTATTGTGACAAAGGTGTCTTTTAAAACACGGATTCCACCATCTTGGCGTGCACAAGGGGAACTCCTTTCGAGATGGACCCATGCGGGAGCTGTATGATTCATCCCTAAACTACACCTGAACCTGAACACTCACGTTGCAAGCCTCTAGTGGACACGATATACCTGCGCCCTAAACTCCAAACACTGACTCTCAAACCCCGAAGCTCAACTCTGGCCTCTATTCTGCTTGCACCTCTTGTTCGTGGATCTCTGTCAGCGCTGTCTGTGATGTTCCTTGCAAGGTAAGCCGAGGTGCAAGGCCTGAGGTTGAGTTTTTTGTTGGTCTGAAGACCTTCTGGCCAGGTGGTCTGAGATTCGTTGCCATCCTTCAAACAGTCTCTGGAAGCAATGATCCAAGAACTAATCTAGGCAAGGATCAAGAAAGTAACCTTGACACCTTTCGAGTCCATGCCTGATTTGTTCTCAGCTCCAGCAGTACTCAAGTGCTTGCTGCAATCACCGGATCTGCAGTTCGCCGAGCGCAGTCGGCCTTCCTACCGCCAATTTTCACCACAGCTCGGTCAAGACGTAGCCTGTCCCCTCCCCTGCATTCGAACGGATATGTTACCTGACCATTCCCCAGGTGGTGTAGTCTTCCCTGTGCCCTGAACTATCCCAAACCCTAACCCCACGCCCTAGAAATTCTTTGGGTACGCATCATCCATTGAGCCCCGCCTGGCGCGACCACGGATATGGGATTCCTGTGCAGTATTGGCTTTGCTGTGCTAATGCAAGCTGTGCATCGCAACAGCTGGGGTTCCTGTGTCAGAAGTGCAAGTTGGACTCTGATTGGGGGTTCAGAGATTATGCGACTGCGACCTTGCAAACCAGGTCTAGTCTATAGCTGGCTTGAATATCGGCCTTCGAGTCACCCATGTAGAGCCAGGCTTGTAGATACTTCGAATACGCAACGAGCTGCAACTTAGCCCTCGGCATGAAAAGCAAGTGTTCCTACTCAGCTGTCCTACTTGATCCGAGCTACTTGGGCTCTTTGAGGTATGCCTTGTTTTAGACCTTACACTGCGGGGAGACACTTCTTGAGGGCTTCCATCTCTTGCATCTTGTAGCGGGTGTGGGCGCTCATGCTGAGGAGTACTACGATGTGTAACGCTTGACGGAAGAGTTCGTATCTTCTTGTCCAGCAATAACGGAAATCTGTCTGTCTGCCTCTCGCGCTCTCTCTTCTCTCGCTCTTTCTCTCCCTTCTTCTCTTTTTCTCTCACTCTCAGTTGCCAGTTGCGAGAGTTCACTCGAAGAAAAACGCGGCTCCTCTGGTTTCGTCTGGATTGTCTGGCATAAACAAGGCAAAGCATGTTTACACCTACCCAGGTGGCTATGAATTTCAGGACTGAGGTCTCATGGCGATGCGCAAAAAAGACAGCTGAGACGATGCTAAGAACCCTTTCTTGGATGAGAAGAAACTCTCTGTGTTGAACATCTGCGATTTACGGCTTTAAAGGGTGCAGGGGTGACCAACTGACTGGGAATTCCTGTTGCAATCGGCTACAAATGAAGTAAGGTCCAACGATTGCATACCTTCATGGAAGCAGCCCAACAAAAGACACTGAATTGTTACACTCAGTCCAAGGCGGCTTCACGATGAACTCCGGTGCTGCTCGTGACTTCGATGCGTGGGACATGCGCCTGGCTGCTGCTGACTGCCGTTGAACCTTAAGGTCTGAGCTTTGGCCATGGTGTCTTTTGCAACAGGGCTCCGCGCATAAGCCCCAACATGCTAAGACATGAGGGTTCTCGTTGTGCATGCAACTCCCCAAAAGGACCACAATGTTTGAGAAACCTACCTCCGTTGCTGAGTGCTATCGCGTTGGATGCGGGCTTGAGGTTCAGTGAGCTATGAAAAAACCAGCCGTGGTGGAATGTCTGCTCGACTCATGTCCCAGAAGCAGAGCTTCAGACCTAGGTGCCCTTGTTGGGATGTTGTATAAGAATGTGTTCCAAAGGCATAAGGGTCCTCCAGACACATGTTCTAGGATATTCTGGGACTGTAATCCCGCGCTCCCTCTGCCTTCAATGTCGAAATATCCCATCCGCGATTGTTACACAGCTAACAACCGGGAGATCCCCGTGCAACCTACAAAGTTGTGATGCGCTCGCCAAATCGCTGCGATCTACTTCGCGCCTGTTCCTCGTCTGCTCAAGGTAGATCCGCGTGGCTTTCAGCATCGCGCCTCGCTCGCCCATGTCCTGCAGCAAATTGAGCCTGCTTATGGTGCGAGGTCCGGATTCATCTACACTGTGAATCGAGTTTTTGCATAAGACCTTTGCATTCCAGCACCTGGCGCCTTGCGAATTCAGCCTAGCAAAGCTTCAGTAAATCATCTCATAGAGAAAGCTAGGGCTAGGGCTTGTTAGGTGCGTTGAATCACCCATTTCATGGAGTGTTAGTGCGTCTATTGCCCCACACAGACATCTACAGACGCTGTCACGCTGGTGCCGGGTGCCTGTTTGAAGTGTTGATAAGCGTAGCTAGGTCCAGCCAGGTGTGTTGTTCCAATCAGATTGAACATTATAGAGTTGAGAAGAGATAAGGATAATCAAAGTCATTCAAGGTCCTTCACAGATTATTTGACTTCATAACCTATCGTAAGCTCTTTGAAGTCCGGCGCGATATAAGCTTCAAGTCGGTCCAAGAATAGGTGGAGCTATGTAGAGTAAGACCCGGGATGCCGGTGCAGGAAGAGCCCGTCAGAACAAGCAACAACATGCAAGAACTTGCCAACACATGCAAGAACATGCGAGATAATTGCAAGAGAGCGCTCTAAGGCACCCCGCGTGGGCAAAAACGACTTCGCATAGGCAGAAGGCACCCCTGAGGCTTCAAACCCGCATGTCAACGCCCTTACCACGTCTTGTGTTGCAATGTTACCAACACCAACAAGCTGTGTGAGAGAGGCAGGCCGCAGCTCTGGAAGCATTGTATCCATCCATGTCTGCAGGCCCAAATCCCCATGTAGTCACAAGGAAGATGTACTACGCGAAAACCCAGTTTATTTCGCAAGTGACAGGCTGCGCACCCCATGACACTTCACAGCGGAGCCCGAGACAACTATGGCATCTAGGATGGGAGTGCGCTACAGAAGCTTTGAGAAGCATTGGAACTGCTTGTAACTGTATTGCGTGGAATTTCTGCGATTTCGCTACAGAAGTTGGTCCGAAATGTGCATCTACGACGTGGTCTTGCCACAGAAGCCTCCAGAACGTTACTGGAGTTAAAATACTCCCCGTCACGCCAAAAGGAGGTTTCATGTCAGCTTCCGACCAAACACAGCGCTGGAAACGGTGTTGACGACTTTGCAGGCCACAAGACCAGCAAAGAAGAGAAACTGAGGAAATACAGTGTGCACGCCCTGGAGAGACATGCCACACGACAGGATATGACATCCAAAAGACGTGGTACACTTGGGAGTTGCCAGTGTGACGCGCTTGTGAAGCACCTTTGGCCTGCGCGGGACGCTACAGTAAAGGATGAGTAGTACAGTTGCAGCGTCTTCAAACAAAAGTCGTAGTCCTAATCTGCCATGTTCAACCCCGTGTACTTTGGTTTTTGCAGGTGGCACCGGAGTAACCGGGCAGCTCTGCAGGTGTGCATGTACTCCTCTGTGAATTAAGGGGGCAGGGGCTGTTGTTCATGCATGTCAATTATGAAAAGCCCCAAATGAAGTGCCGTGTTTGGGGTATGTGTTGCAACTGATATTCCAAGTCTCTATAGAATATTCATTGTGAAGTGTTGGAAAACAAGGCACTTCATAGATGGCTTACGCCCCACCATTCCACAAAGAGATCTTAAGGGCTATCTATACTATACCCTAAATATTCAACACTTTCCAGCTAGCCACACAAGCCCTGAAAGGAAAGCTAGCTGACGCAGACTGCTTCCCCAAAAGTCCTTCCCGAACAACCAAAACTAGGTTCTACAACCCAGAAGTGTTCACGCTCCTCGCCAGTGACCACAAAGACCGGCACGCGCATCAGCATCGGCCTTCAGTGCCAAGAGAAGATGCCTTTTCGCTGAATCAAACGTTTCAAGTCCAGCGTACTGACCTGAAGTAGAATTCTAAGTACTATCAAGCTTGTACGGGCATCTTGTGCCGGGAAACGCGGCGTAGCTCAACAAGGACGGTCTCAATTTATTGCTGCTGGCCTCTGCCACAGCTGGACTTGTAAACGCCATCGATGGCAGGAAGAGCAAGACAGTAGGGCAGAGCAAAACTAAGTAGAACACGGCACAGGACCGCAGTATAAAGAACAAGGCGGTGGAGTTAAAGGTTCTTTCAACCACGAACATGTGGGGCTCTGCCGGAAGGTGGCATAAAGGCCCATTGCTCCAGTCGCGTAAACGTCGCCTGACTACACCCTGACTTACCAGCCTATACCGTTCTCTGCGTGTCAACCTATGAGCGTTTGTTCTTCTATGCGTGGGTTGCATGAAATCATAAAGCCCGCTTCTTCGGGAGTTGCTATTGTCAGAACTGATGGACTACTTCGGGGACATATGATATGGGGAAGCCTGATTTTGAGGAAAACTCATCAGCTTTCTAAGTTACCGGAGCAGCAACTCCCGACTTAACGGAGCCTGCGTGGCTCACACAGAGGGGTCCTGCCCTGTTTGAAAACACAAGCAAATCCCAGCAGATACCACCATCCTCCCCTTTCTCTAGGCTTGTGGCGTAACGCGGCCCTTGTCCAGAAAGGCCTGAAAATCTCAGGCTGAAGCTGTATGGCTTAGGGCTCAACATCCATGGCTGAAGCTTTTTAGGATCCCCGGTTGCGGCCTGGGATGCAGAAATCTAAACGGACTATGGAAGCGGAATTGGAACAAAAGTTCCGGATTGGGTTCCGTGAGCTTCATTACGATTCGCGTGTTATCCTTGTACCTCCGTGCGTAACCCTTTATCGAAATGGCCGACACCTCTACACTACACGGCGGGCGAAATTGAGGCTTGAATGCTGGGATTTGACGCTTGCCGTACAATGTTTTGCAGTATGTTGACACTATGGGCGCAAATGGCAGAAGCGCTTAACAACGAATCTGCACGGACTCAAACAGTTGCACGCCATACTAAACAATGAAGTTCGAGGAGACATCTCCTTTCAGACGGGGCTCCGATGCTTCTCGTTGTTGCCATCACAACGCGGTCATTCTCGGTCATCATTTTGGGGCATGTGAGGATCTGCACAAAATGAGCTCCAAGCTGGAGTGGATCAGAAACCGGCTACAGGGGCCGGCACAGTCACGTGAATAGCCGCCACGGAACACACTGTACTACGGAGCCACTCACACTCCTCCACATATTGGCCAGCATGACCGCGTGAATGACCCGAGCTGAGGCACTTCTTGCCTTTTGCAGCTGCTGCACAACTTCCGATGGGTCAGGCAATCCTCTTTTGCGCACACAATGCACAGACAAGAGTTCTACACCAAGTCACTCGCCCTCCTGACTACAAAGAGGTCTTTCTACACCTCCATCTTTTCAAGACGTACGCCTGCAGATTTCTCAAGTGGTTCTAAGAGTCCGAGACCTGCGTTGTAGGAAAGTGAACTGATGTTGTACGCGTCTGTCAATTTTGCGCCTCGGTGGGCTTGCAATAACAACTCACCGCACGAAACACAGCTTTTTAGACCGGCTAGCAAACTTTTTTGGTGGCATAAATTATGCCACCCTGGCTTGGGAGATTTGGGTCTCGCGGACGTTGCAAGATTTTCTGCACCTCCGACACGCAACGTTTCCGCTTGCCGCGCAACAACGATACTAATCTCAACCTGTTTTCCAGCCAAATCCAGTTCACCGTCATCGGACATGCTGCAGCCATTTTGCAGAATTGCTTGCTGTAAGCGGGGAGGCGCTCCATCACAGGCATGTTGTGTTTTCTCAGTCCTAACATCAAACACTGAACATTCATGCTCCTGGAATAAGTAGGTTACTAAAGTGGCACAAAACCGGCCAGAAGGCTGCGAGCCAACAACGGAAACGCCGGAACTGAAGGTTCATGGGTGCGCAACTCATAGATTTCAGGCACTGGCTCTTTTCACAGGTTTCGCATACTTGCAGTCTCACAAGTGCATCCTGGATTCACTAATTCGGCGCTGTTTGACCTCTAGGTTCTCTTCACCTCCGCACATCAAACATGGCTCAAAACACAAGGTCTAGCTGGTCCCTGCGGTTGCCGAATACTAAGGACATGGCCATGTATCCTTGTTGGGAGTTGCCCTCGTACACCAAGGGTAAATTGATACCATACTTCATTGCTTCCTGGCATCCTTGGACCTCTCACGACATAAGGATAAGAGCCAACGCCAACACGCCAAATAAATCATGGGTTCAAAAAGTGCTACTACGCTATACCACCACAGGCGATAGTACGAGTTGTAGCCGAAGCAGTGTTTCGTATAAAAAGGGTCACTTCCCTGATCACCTCCAGCAAGCCTTTGGCCTTCAACGCCTGCAAATACTCACAAGCAAACTTCAAATCCTGGACCCAAACGTCGTAAAACGCCAGCATACTCTAAGTTCAAGAAGGTTGCCTCCAAAAATGAGCTGTGCCCAGTGGTTTTGCCGCTGAGCCAGTCCTCTGGGTCAGAGTTTGATGTCTTTGTTGTCTCATGGGATTCGAGAAATTGGGGGATCCGAAAGGCAATGCCCGAATATGAGATTCCGCGTGCCAGAGGATGCCTGACCATACAAGGTGCGTTGTACAGCCCGTGTGCGGGCTCCTCAGACATGAAAAATCCTTTTGAAAGGGTGCCCTAATCAGTGGCTTGGCGTTGGAAAGGCTTGCAAGAAGGATGACGCTACTTGTGGAAGCTTTCGTGTACAAAGACAAGGCAAGATTTACGCAACCCCTACTGATGAGAGCTCGCACGTTGACTTCACCAAAATCCCGAAAGCCGAATCGAAGACCCGCCTGTAATACAGTAGGTTCGATGGGTTTCTATGCAATGAATAACAAGCAGCGAATGGAAGCTATTACGCCACACAGCAGTTTCCATCTCCTTTTTGGCTACCCTAGAACCCAGGAATTCGTAAATGGGACAGGCGCCAGTCAAAATTTAGGACTTAGGACAGCTGCAAGTGCTTGAAGTTACTTCCCCCCTCGACATGTTTGTCTGAAGGCACAGGAACAAAACACCCTGTGTTTAGGGAGCCTTTTCGTGAACCCAGGGAGACTATATGCTGGTTATATTGGGGTCTTCAATTGCCATGGCCCGTCCGAAGAGCATACAAGAAGCCTTCCTCAAGCACAACCTGGTTGACTTCATGATTCCCAGCCTAAACCTTAGATCCTCAAGCCCTGACCCCTCTGATTCGTCAGCAGCCACTGTGCCCATGAACAAAAAAGCCATGGAAGTGCAAAATACTACAGTTATGGTAAGTTGTCACAGCATGCCCCAACCGGAGGAACCCCAGCCTTCATCTTGGAGGTGACTCCTCCAGTGAGGTAGAGTCCTAAGCATCACTGGCTTCACCGACTCACTCAACCAACACATTCCTAAACCCGCAAAACCCAAACTTTGGCCGAGTAAACTGCATCTAGAGGCGTTGTTTTTTCGTTTGTAGTCGTTGGCTTTCAAGGCGCGTCGTCCTTCGGGTGCTTTGGAATTTGGATATTTCAACAGCAAACTGCAGGAGGTTCGGGAGCGAGCTCGGGACTTCAGAAAATTAAAGCTCAAGTGGGTACTTATGAAATCTTAGGACCCTGTTGAATGTCTGTATTGTCACGTTTTGATGGCAGGGAATGCAGGAAGGGTGATTGGGGTTACGAGAAGGCTGGCACTGAGGATTACATGCAGGTCTTGCCAAGCACACAAAACATTACCCACAACAAAAGCAGTTATAATCCGCGTAGAAACCGTAGCTTACAACAGATAATATCACAAACGCCAGTGCTCTTCAAAAACATCCTGGCCAACCCCTGTAACACTATGAATCCGTGAACCACCAACCATCTTCTGCACGGTGTCACCCCCCCAGCCCTCCTGTGTTGCAAAACAAGGACCATTTATCTGAGGAAGCTTGCATGTCAGCCGCGGCGTTCAAGCTTGTTCAGTTGAGCTAAGCTTGCGTTTTCCCAATTGCCTCGCTATCAGATCTATACCCCGAATCCCGGAAAATCCAATAAAGCCGCTAGGACAAGCAGAGCTCCATCCCAACAAAGTCGAACACATTTGCTGAAAACCCATGAGCCCTAGAATCCAGCTCACGCAATCTCCTGTGTCAGTCACTGTCTTCCATGGGCGTTTACTGCCTACTTTTATCTTCAATCTGCGTGGGGAAAGAGGAGCTGTTTGTTTTCTCCACCCTGAGGGCCCCTAAGCCTCCCCATAAAAACAATTCGAGCGTCCAACACTTGCTTGTATTGTTGCACCTACTTCTCTGGAAACCCCCAGAGGAGTGATAGCTTTCTCGTGCTTGGCAGAGCATACTTGCAAAGTGGTATTGATTCAGCCCGTGGCTGGGCAGTTTTCGCCAAAACCCCAAGACTCCGTTACCTGTTTTTGCCTTCCTCTGCGCGGCAAGCTGTCTCGTGGTCTGCCCATGGCGGCCAGAGCAGAGCCTAGCAGTACCAAGGGCACAAGAACTTGGAGGTGAGTGCAGCAAGAAAGCCTGATCCTGCTGACTGGCAACGTTCGGATAAGGCCCCACAAGATGATCTGAGTGATCAGGTGCCGGAAGCAACATTCGTAGAGCAGTTGGCCGCCAGTGCCACGCGGCATTCGCCCTAGGCCGCAGGGCCGGAGCGCGGGCTTCCAACGCCAACTGAGCCAGCTGCCGGTGGCGACAGCAGATCGCCTACATCAAAGCTGTTCCGCGGCGAGGCCGAGACATGTCGGCGCCGGCTTCCCTGAACAACTGCAAAGTGGCCAGAAGTAACTGCAAGAATGACGGCCGATGCACTAGGCCTCGGCCACTTTCCGCTGCAAGTGTGAAAGCTTTTTTGCTTTGGGGATAAGCACAGCCCTCGTGTTGCCGAGGCACCAACATCAGCGGTTGTATCTGACTAGACAGGACCTCACCCGCCGCGAGAGCGTGCGCCAGCAACCCGTTGCACTTTGCCAACGTCAAGTTGAAACCCTGCGCGAAGCCACAGCTGAAAAAACCCAAGAGACTTGGCAAACGTGCTTTTGCCGGTCCTGGAACCTCCTCCAAGAACCAAGAACTTGTACCGAAACTCATCGACTTGGTGTTGTTGGGCCCATGGCCCAAGAGCTTGTGGATTGAATGGCCGCTTTAAATTGTCAAGGCTGGTTGACAGGATTGTCCTTTAAGATATCAAGGCTGTGTTCGACGACAGCCTGCGCATCGCCGTTTCTATCCTCCATGTCTTTGTCCGCACCCAAAATATTTTACGGCTGCCTCAATGAGATCTGTTCCTTCGCCTGCTATCTCCTCGTGGTCTTTCCCGAGCAGCGATGATCAGAGCAGGGTTCTCACGACCATCTTGCCGTTGTTGTCAGCGCTAGCCGGCGATTCTGCTGCACTTCTTTTGACAGAGAAAGCTACAGAAGGTGTATGTCAACGTGTGAGTTCAGCCTGCCGCAATATTCCAATCGGTCATCAGTATGCAGAAACACTCGAAGGCCAGAGAGCAACTACCAAGACCAAAGCGCACAGACGCACAGAGAGGATGGCTGTGCAGCCTGCACAAACTCAGCTTCAAGCCGCTCACAGCTCCTAGTTGCTCCACCCTGACAGCAGCCAGTTCTTCTCACGACATCTTCCAAGCCTGAAGCATGCCAGACAGAAGGAGGACAGCTGAAGAAGGTCACTTGAGCATGGAAGTTATCAGCAATCATGAGTCGCATGCATAGCCTGCGATGACATGCAAAAGCTAAAGGCAACTCAAGGTATCTTCCAAAAAGAAACTGGGGTCTCCAGGTGGCGCCGGTACGAGAATACAGATGGATCACAGAACCGGACCTTGAGTTTCGGTAAACCACTACTGGCAATACTGGAAATCTTTCACTCAATTGCCTAGTCCGACATGTAAATACCGCATGAAAGGGTATTCACTACAATGGAAATTCAGAGGTAGCGATGAGTGCTTCAGTGGGGGTCCGATCAAGAACTTCTATCCATCCGTCTCAAAGTACAATCGAGGGCAAGGGTGGACACTTAAGGTTGAAAGGGGGTTCCAGCAGCCCACAGAGAACTTTCCATTGCATTTCAAATTCTGAAGCAACCGCAGCCTCGAACTGAAACCTGCGACACGATTTGCGGCCACTGAAGTAATGTATAGACAGGAATCAGTGATCGGGAAATAAAGTCACGGGGCTGCTTCTGGGAAACCTGAACTTGGGAACTTGAGAGATCTATTGTAGTAATGAGATTCTCGTGGCACATCGCGCCATGAGGCCGGCACGTGGATCAAGAGTTTATGCCCACTGCGCCTTTGCCTACGCTCAAGACTCCGAGTCGTGCAGCCTCCGCCTTTTTGCTGTCCGGGTCCCACACCGCCGAAGGGCATGTACGTAAGAGCTACGACGCCGGCCTGCCCGTTCCAATGCATGGACAAACACACTGCCAACCGCCCATGCTGCTTTCCCCTTATTGCTCCTATGACCTCGGCATCCTGAAGAAACAACATTGGAGCTATGATTCAGGAATTGAGCTACAAATCACCCCACTCATAGGACATGTCAAAAGGCCCGCACCCCTCCAGCTCGATACGCCACTTGGAGATTCTTTTGTAGTTCTAGGTAAGCTTCTGTCCCAATGCGTGTGATTAAAACCTCATTGCTCTGGGCATCTGGCCTGCAGCCCCTCTTATAAGTACACGTAGGCCTCCAAGAAAATCGCAAACACTAGCCTCCCAAAATGAACATTGAAAGAGCAGTTTGCACGGCTCCTTTTGGGGTAGCATGTTTGCTTGGGGAGCCCCACTCTTATGTTTTACCTTAGGCTAGGCCTTGACTCCCAGAGCAAATCAAAAATAACTACCTGGTACATTCTCAACACCCTAAGATCCCACCCCTATCCAACCTCACTGCCGTAGGCGCCAGCCCAGATATCGACCGCCTGCTTGCTCAAGTCGCAGATGCCTTGGGCTCACCCCTTCAAATCTTGGGAAGATCTCTTTGGAAAATCTCTCAATGTTCAGAAGCCTTGAAACCCTATGGAGAGGTTCTCTTGGGCATGCCTTCCCCATGGAATCCGCTTAGGGTTTCCTTAGCCCTGCACTGACTTCCCTCACCACATCAACCCTTCAAAGGACCTTGTGTAACTTAGCAGAATGACGTGGTTGTCGTCTGGGCTCCTTTTCAGATACATCCGGGTTTGATGCGATGGACGATCGCTAAGTGAACTAAGCCCAGGCCAACCGTAACAAGACATGCCCGCCAACCGTCAGATGGTTGCTAGCACTGAGGCTGTCTTGGTGGGCAGAACATAATTTGGCGCCTGGCATCACATGAGCAGCTGCATGCATTACCTTGTAAACAGCTAAGAAAAATCAAGGGCCTCGCTTTCTTGGGGGCGGCCTATCGTTTTACAGGATTTTGGCACAATACGGTGTTTATACCCATTGATTTGCAGTGTTTTGCCCAATCCCTCACCTAGGTGCCCTGCGTTGTTGCTTTGTGGATAGGATCCTTATATACAACTTTGGGGGTCTGTCGTTTTACAGGATTTTTGTTCATGTCTGGATATTTCTATCTCTGCGTGACCTTGGCTCCTACACGATAATCAAGGCGGTTGCTCACATGGCTGCGCAGCATCCAAGCCACAGCAAATACTGACGTCCTCATGCAAAGGAACTCTCCATCTTGCATTGGTACGGCCCCCGAAGTGGTTTCTGATTGCTGTGAAGCTTCCCAAACAAGCTCAAGGCTCCGATTGCAGGTCATGATCCCACATTGAGGCCCGATTTCCCTACCTGCCCTGGAATCCCTGAAGCACACAATAAGTTGGGCTGCTCACAAGGATTCTACCACGCAGGAATGTACGCTCATTGGTTGGGACACCCTAAGCCCCATGGGGCTGCTTGCTGAATCCTTACTGAAGCCTGTTTGTTTTTCCTTGAAGTACAAGCTGCCCTAAAGTGTAAGACCACATCCTGGATCACATCTTGGGCTTGGGATCAGGACCGGCTGTTGCCGCTTTCGTGATGGCAGCAGGGTCGAATGTCCTTCAGGTTTTGAAGCCGTTTCGGGTGGGGTTCATCCGTACGCAGATCGTAGATGGGCATGTCCTGGGTCTTCACTGCGCATGAAAGTTGATCTACAGGAATGTAGGACTTTCTCGTCTCCAGCCCAGTATTCCGAAAACAGCAACTCCCCAAAGCCCTGACGACCACACCGTAGCGCGAAAAATCCATCGTCCTGGGCCCTTCGATGGGACCAATAAAGCTGCGATGCACTGCTTTGTTGACCTGGCTGCCGCCCCACTCCCTTTGACAGGGACAAGTTAGAAGTTTTTCAATTTGGTGGGCCAGTCCCTCTAAGTAGAATCTCACAGCCTTGGGAGACTACATTGAAGTGAACATGCATTGAGGAAGGGTGAGCCCCGAACATGGCTGCGTGATCGTGACTCATGAACGGTTACGTAGCAGTCTTCTCAGGTCAGAAGAAAGACCTAGCTTCTTGTCTGGAGGAAGTAGTTACCTTGCTTGATGCTGGGCCTGATGGGTTGACTTTGTAAGCCACGTTGGATTGCCCCAAAGAAGGCTTCTCAACATGTAAGGGCCGTTTCTGGAAATTCTGGATAGTTTTGGAGATATAAGACTGATCATGGGGAGGGTAGAAACCTCACTTGTAGAAACACGAAAACAAAAGCAAGGCCAAGCCCAAGCCCCCAAAGAAGGCCTTAGGGTTGCAAAACGCAAGGCCTTCTCCGGAAATTTCCAAGCCAGGAACTCGTAAATGTTCGCAATGCCTTCTGCAAATACAGGCTGCGCAATCTTTGGGACGTGTATGATGAGGGGGAAAAGCAAGCTGCCAGAGAACCCATTCGGCTCCATTCTGGCTTCTTCTCCGGTGTGTTCCGCGCTCCCGAGTTTAGGATTGAGAGTTTGAAGGTGTTAGAAGTTCAGCTAGAGCTTAAGGCCGGGGAATCTTTAGAGTGTATGAACTTCAGGGTTTAGGAATTAAGGGTGCCTGTTGGGAGGGGTGGAGAGGGGTATGTGCGAACATCTGCACTTGAACGGGAACCGTCTTCCACCATCTTGTGACCAACCTCAACTAAGAATGACCCTCCTACCCAGGGGTTGGCCCAAGCGAATGGCATCTGGTCCTGTTGTTGGATGGATGTGGCTTCTGCTGTTCGTTTAGACTTGAGAGTTGACGTGAACCCAAATCTCGTCCATGAAGCAACCTTGCCTGTTCATGCTTACCAGCCTTGCGCATAGCAGAGCATGTCAACTACCAGTCGCACGATCAGGTACAAAGGGGGTAAGGATGGTGCTGGGGTTATTTAGAGAGACTCGCCACTGTCGTCGAAAGAAGGCTGCCGACGCAGCAGTCCGTTTGATCTTGTAGACTTTGTGGTGAACGCATTGGGGCAGCAGTTGTCTGAGAACTGAATCGAGACTGAAACCTCGATTGTGTACCCAAGACTCTTGTAGGTGCGGGAAACGTTGGAACGGCGATTCTCCGAAATTGCATCAGACCACTGTTCAGGCTTTTTCGCAGCGCGATGACCTTGTCTGCTCAAGACTTTGGGGAAATCCCCATCAAAAAGTGGCTGGCCCCAGGCCGCTGTCTGCGCACAACATGCTTGAACAAGGCCTCGTTTGGAAACCCAGGCCTTTCGTCAGTGGACGCTGGAAGAACTGAGCACATCGAAGCCGCACTTGTCAACAACTGTGTCACGCTGCTTGACCTAGCAGATAGTGTCGCCGGGTTTCGCCAACTATTGCTATATCAGCAACGGGCAGCTCTAAACCCTCAAGTCTACGCTTGTTGGAACAGCAGCGCAATCAAATACAATATGAATCCTCCCCAAGACGTCATGGAACCCAGCACACGCTTTTCAGACAACAGGAATCCTTACATTACCTTTTGTGATTCCGTGCCAATTGTTCAAAGGCCGCAGGAGCTAAGGAAAACTGCATACAAACTAGCACAGCGTCGATGGTAGTACGGAAGAACCTGCCTTACCTGCCCAGCTGGAACCCAAAACCCCAACCCTGAACACAAGCAAGGCACCCAAAACGGCCAAAAAGTTCGGAAAAAAGAAAAGCTTCTTGAAGCCTAGCGCTAGCGCGCTTAGAACCTAAACCCTTCAATCCCTAAACCCCAAGCCCTAAACCACCCTCAATCCTCAACTCAGAATTTCCCTAAACTATCAGTTGCGCCTCTCCCCGCAGCAACACGCTCCACGCTGACGCGAGCCTTGTAAGTTCTGTTTGTACAAATGCTGTGCATGGAGTTGGAGTTGTGTAGTTTAGGGTCGTGGCTTAGAAGCTATAGGATTTAGGGTCAAGGGATTCGGGATGAAAGTGGAGGAGTCAATCTCTTTCAGGCGATTCTACAGCCCGCCCTAGTATCTACCAGGAAAATCCAGACCTGTCCAAAAGGGATCCACCTCCGTGGACGGTTCTCACTGTTGAGTATGGGCACCCTGGTGTAGACATGTTCAAAGCGGACATTGTTGCTCTGTGGCAAGAGCCATCCTGATACCCCGAAGCCAAAACTTACCGAGTCCAAGACTGATCCTACCACGACAGTTTCATGTTACGTGTTAACTATTGCTAATTGCTGCTCATGCAAGTCCCCTTTACTTCTGGAAGTATTACACAAACCGCTACCCCTCCCACCCCCCACACCATCCCAAAAAAAACAAGTGCCGAATACAGTGATATCTTAGAGGATGCTTTATTCTTGGGGGGTGGGGGTTGCTGTATGCATAGATGATCAACTGGCTTCGAAAGGCTAGAAAGTGTTTTAATCTATTTACTGAGGCCAGCACCTTCTCACTATACTTGATCATCAGGTACTGCAGGAGCTCTGACTCAAGCGAGTTGCTCCCTTCCTGCCAGCTCTTGAGATTGTGATTTGAAACCTCGCCACCGCTGTGCGTTCATGCTACCTGCCTCTTTTTTGTGAAGCTCGACCCTTGTGTGCAATTATTTCCACAGGGCTCCTTTGCCTCACAGTGCTTTTGCCAGACTTGGCTTAAACTTAGATTTTGGATACTTCAAAGGGTTCCTTGCAAGGTTTTCTAGAGGACTTGTGACCGACAAAGTTGATACGCACCCTTGTTGATACTCTAGTGCGGCCTTCCGACCCCAAAGCTACCACTAGCACATTCACAGGCCCTACAGATGGCTACCCATCGTCCTTAGATCTCTTTCCGCCCCTGGCGCAAGGCCCTCCAAGACCTGCGAACTTCTCCCAACAATCCTGCATACCACTTTGCAGCACCAAGGTAATTGGCCACTCGACATCAAAGCATTTTGGAAGTCTAGGTAAATTCACGATGCATGCCATCCTTGTATGAGCTAGGCTAGACACCTGGCCCCAATGTGTGACCCTAAGAGAAAGCCCTTGAATCCCACACCCTGACCTCTACACTCTCTACATCCAAACTGTTTGAATTCAAGCCAAAGGCTTGATTGGAACCTCATACAACACTTTCTTTGTGGGCCTGAAGCAAGTATTCCAGACCTGCATGCAGGACGATCTAAACCCTTTGGGGGATCTCACATACAGGGTAGGATGAATATTAGCGGTCCTCCTGAAGAAAACCGTTTACACTCTCTCACAAGTCTTCCGAAGGAACCTAGCAACATTCCCGCAAAGCCATGCCTGATACAATCTTAACACTATTTGCTGCTTTGAAGATGGGCTCCAGAATGCTCCAAATGCAGTCTTAAAGCTATTTGCTGCTTTGAGAATGGGCTGCGCACATGCGTGGTGATAGCTTGACAGCGAACCCAGCAGTCATCCGTATAAGGTGCACTGTGTGCAGCCAGGTAGCAATCCACGACCACGACTAGTCCGGAGCACTTTTCATACTCTCCATTTAGGAGAAAACTCCTTGACTGGAATGAGATTTCCATATCTGCACTCGGACCATGTAGGAACATGCAAAAACCAAGTTTGGCAAGGGTCAGACCTCCCTGCACCTAACCAAGAATGCTTGTAATTTCTACAATCCCATCAGTCCCCCAACCCTTAATCGTCTTACGCCTAGGTGGTTCGGGAACTTAGGGTATTGTTTGATTCCGGGGATTCCCGGAGACAACATGCAGGAGCAAAAATAACGAGAGAGAGAGAGAGAGACAGAGACCGCGACCCCAAAAGGCTCCAATCCTTAACCTTAGAGGCCAAACCATCTACCTGCAGGCCTGCCCTCTCTGCGCTAAAGCCTACCTTTAACATGCGCTGCAACCACCTTGGAGCCCAAACCCTGCACTCGAAAACTCTCTCGCATGCGGCCTGTCGAGGCGCATATTCGGCATGACCTCCTTCGGAGGGCCAAACCTGACTTTAAGGGCTTGGGTGTACGCTTGTTAGGAGTAAGAAGGGCTCAGCAGCTTCTAGTCACAAGTGTTTGGGGTGCGGAGGGATCAGAGGGGTAGGCTCCTCTCCACTGCTACAAGGCTTCCTGATGTATGATGTTATGAGTATACTCGCTGTATTGATAGAATCACTTTTGCCACCAGTGCTATTGCTGCCGCCACCTTTGTAGCCATCGATAGTTGCATAACTCTTGTAGAAGCATTGTGATGAAGCTCATGATATCTTTGTCGTCACCATCCCTAAAGGACATAAGCAGCCGAAGAGGAAAACCCCACTGCCTGTTTTTTTTTTGGGGTGAAAATGCCTCGACAGATTCAAAGATGCACTTCTCGGGTCAAAAAGGAACCTACCTGGGTCATACTTTCTTACAGGCCTTACAATTCGGGACAGCTAGGGCCTTATCTTAAACAAGATCTCTTGCTGAACCCTCCCCCAATCCGAAACCCAACTCCCATTAATCTTCGCGTGTCATGCATTGTCAAAAAGGCCTCTCCTTGATGCTTCTGCTATGCGAACTATTTATAACACCCAAAATGAACGAAGATGACATCCGGCACCTCCCCAAAACTTCCAAACCCGAACCTCCCATCCTGCAGGCTGAATGGATGCTTTTCACCTCCAAAAAGAACCCCCAAAAAGGGAACATAGTTTTGCAAAACCTTTGGCAAACAGAGGTCAGGGCCTCGTAGTCGCCTTCGGCACCAACGGCCAGGAACGCCTCGCCTTGCGATGAGGGTTCCGGCAAATGGCTCCTCAGAGTTTACCAATATGGCCCCCCTACAAGACTTGTCAAGAACCCATGTTCACCTTGTACTCCACAAACGTCCTTACGGTCCCGTCCGTGCACCTTTATTTCGAGAGATGGCCTAGTCTTGTGGTTGACTCTGAGACTTCGCAGTTTGGAAGACATTGACGCGATTTGTGGTACAAGTACAGGTGAAGACGGCATGCAAGTTAAAACGGAACACCTACGTACAACCGTAGAGCTCAACCCACGTGACAGAATTGAGGATCGTAAGAAATGCTTCCTGGAACACTTGCAGGGTAATTCTGCAGCAAAGCAATTCCTCGCTCAGAACCTCAAGTCCCTACGCAACGTGTGAAGTAAACCGCACAGAATAAGGGTGAAGACTGTAGGGAGATGAGATGCCTTCAAAAGTCATTGCATGGGTCTTATAGATGCGGAAGCTTAAGTGAGCGCAAACACTGCCTAGCAACACGGAATTTAGTCTGAACACATTTGAAAACCCTCTCAGTAGCCGTGCATGGAGCCCCCGCAACTTTGGCAATGGGCATTTGAAATTGCTACCGAGGTTTGGTCGGTGCGAATTACCCCGATACAAAGGGCCCTACTTTGAAAACCCATCCTCTATGTGTTTGGAGGTTGCGGTCGCACGTCAACGGACGTACACGCAAAGGGGTGCTCCGCCACAACTGATTACTGTTGATGGACCACATCCTACCCCGCAGCATCGAAGAAGATGCCAAAACCCCTTCTCAGGAGAGAATAAACTTGAAATCGCAAACCCTGAAAGGCTTCACAAGGAAGAGGCACCTAGGCCAGTTCCTGCACCGATCACCGCAATCGGAGCTCCTTCCTGCCAAAATTAAGGTAGGTTCGACCACCATCTTGAGTTAACTTGCCTTGTAGTGACGCAGAATTAACGATAGCAACAAACCGTGAGAAGTGCTGTTAGTATGCAATTGTAAGCATGCAGTGTAGAATGTTCTTTTGGGGGGGAGTGCCTGGTAGCCAGCTGGTGTACGTGATTTCGCATTTAGGGTTTATGCTTTCGATGCTGACGCAACAACGCCACAAGTTGCAATTGATGTCTTCTATGCCACTATTTCAGCTTCAATTTCAGTTTTTCGTTGATGGGTGCAGTGTCCAAGATGCCTGGTGATGGCAGCGGTGGTGGCAATGGTGGCATTGGTGGCGGTGGCGGTGGCCGAGCGACAACAAATGGATCCGAATGCGTAGGAGCAAAAGCCCCCAGACAGCCTGCTTCTTTTTTCACGCTTTGAACGCAAATTGTGCGAAAATCGAGGCATGCACACGAGTCTTCCTGCACTCATTCAGCCAATCAAAAGGTGTGGCAGCCGGGCTGCGTGTCGCCCCCTGAAAGGAGCGCATAAGTTTGGAACCCGCAAACTCTGCTGAATGGTCCGAAACGACCCTCCCCAGCCTTCACGGTGGCCTTCTGAAGAACATCGCAGTCCTCACTCTCGCTTGGCCAGCTTCCGACTTCAACGATCTTTGGGGCACGAGATGTGGTGTTGCCCAAGATCATTGTCCCATACCACGGAGTTGATTTTGAGCAGCCTATGTTGACCCGCATGCAAGGCCGAATCTTCTGCTCACGATTCCAAACACACCCAAACTGCGGCAGTTCTCTGTTGGGATAGGTCCAGACCATGTAGGGTATTTAATCCTGGTCCCTACGTCAATCATGGAAGAGAGGTTCCCGAAAACGTCGGTTCGTGGCCAGATTCAAACATCAAACAGTCTGTGGCGTACATCACTGCAAGTCTGCGGGTGAAGGCGGACGAGGCCTGAACACATAGAGCCGCCAACAGAAGAAGGTGACTCTGAGCAACTTCCATGGTGCTAGAATGAATCAAGATTACGCTTGATGTGGTGCTTTAGCCTACACAGTCATTTCGCACGAAACGATGAAACCAGTTCGGGTTTCTTCTATCCTGAACGCACTATCACGAAAAGTTCAACACCTCTTGGAGGCCGTGGGCGTGATTAGGCATATCAACGAACCACGAACCGTTAAGCACAGCTTTCACTGACAACTGCTGTCCTTCTCTCTGTTGAGGGTAAGAATGCCATAGCCTTGGGCGGCGAAATCCTGGCAATGCAGGGCTGCCATGGACTACCCGATGCAAATCATAGCAGCCTGCTGCTACTTGCATGCTCTCTTGTAATGTAACGCAGCCATCAACATACTGGTTTTCCTGGAAGCGGGATGTCTAGAACTTTGCGAATCGATGTCAGATCAACCAGAAGTGATCAGGGCAGGATCCCCTCTACATGGACTTCCACAAAAGGGCATGAGACTGACTTCATGCCTGCCCCAAAATTCAAGGCCATTGTACTCGCTAGTAGAGAGGGGAGGAATACGAAGGCCTGCATGACCCCGAAGTTACTTGACAATCTTACCTCCAGGATTGTGGGCAGTATGAATTCTTGGTGTTCAGCTTTCAGCTTGTCTCATTGGTTTGTTGGCCAGCACTCGACAATCCGACAATCACTATGCCCAAGAAATGGCCCAGGTGGGGTCGTCAGGTTTAGGAGGCAAATGCACATCCGAAGAAAATCTCTGGTAGCACAGAATAGGTCCCGTTATGTGAGCGCTCATGTTGGGCTCATGGAAGGAGGTTGGCTGAAAAGTGCCGATTCTTGCATGGAAAAGTGCGCATCAGAGTCTAACAGCCTAATGCCGCTGACACTTGGTCCGAACTCCTGCTCTCCGTGCTCTCCAGATTAGAGGAGACGATACTTGTGTCTTTAAATATGCTCGCCAGTTTCTGGAGCCTCGTACTCACTTTCAGGCTGGACTACATCGGCGTGCCCACGATGAGCCCTGTATACTCCATGAACTCATCTTCCCCCCCTTTGGCGCACGTTGATGAGCTCCACGCGACCGATGCCCATGGCCTGCCCAGAGTAGGTTTGAGGGTTGGGATGTTGATTGTACATTGAGCTGAGAAATGTATCAAAGAGTTGCAGACAGGGGTTGAAACTGGTGCCCCCACTTCGCAATTGACATCATTGATCCTGGCACCACCATAGCCTCCTCAATCTTTCGGCCGCTGATCTCCCAGCCTGAAGGAAGCAGGATCCAAGTGGAGTTGGTAACCCAATAGTCCTGAACAGGCCAAGCTAAGAGGCTTGGTAGCTCCTCAGTATACTCCTGCAGGCTTCCCACAATTCCCACTGCACTCAAGCTGATATGTTGGAGCGCCAGTTTCCGGGTAGAACAGAAGGACCCAACATGTGATGAAATTGCGCTGGCAACCTAGGTATGCAATCTTGTGGACTGAAAGAACAAGAATGCTTTCACAGGCCAGACATGTTGCAAAGTATGTTCCAGATTCGGGGGTCAGGATGTTCAATCTTGGGGGAAAGGCACACCTCCCCACCTGTCCGATCCTTTAAATTGCTTGCTTTCAGGTCATGTAAACCTGCGTATCATGGTCCCGTAGTGAGGAAAGGGTAGGTGCAATTACCTCCTAAGGTCCTCAGTGGGGCTTTACCTACACTAATTCAGGTCGTATCCGTAACTTTCCTACTTGTAACTCCACTTGTAACAACGAGAAGGGCTGTATACACAAGGCTCACATTTTCGCTACTCCCACAGAAGGTCCTCTAGCGAAGTCTCAATGCCTGTAAGAAAAGGGGCATTATTGGCTATGACCCCCGCCTGTACTCGCATCTTCGATCCTGCTACGTCTAGGCAAACAGATGAAGTTGTCATTCAGTAGTTTCGCGTGGACTGGAAGAAGAACTCTCATGTAACATGTATAGCCA
The DNA here is from genome assembly GCA_905231905.1 of Symbiodinium pilosum. Lineage (NCBI taxonomy): Eukaryota > Dinophyceae > Suessiales > Symbiodiniaceae > Symbiodinium > Symbiodinium pilosum. The sequence goes on along the minus strand of CAJNIZ010033692.1, from coordinate 3,696 downwards.
AAGCCCCTGGCCGAGATTCACGAACCTGGCAGAGTTGTCCACGACCTGATGCCAGCATTCTTTCAGCTTGTTCCCCTTGTTATGCTAGTAGTCATGGGCAAAGCGAAGATAGTATAGAAGACCTGTTCACTGCCGTTCTTGTGTGGTGGACTTCCATTGTACGCCCGCAGCTGTCTTGCGGTTCTATTGCTTCCTAATATTTGTGCCGGATGCTTGTGTCATCCTTACGGGATGGCATTGCGCACACATATCAGTCAAAGTCCCTAGCCCTACACCAGAAGTCGTTTCGGCAAACCCTCTGTCATCTGGCAATCTTCCGCATGGTCACTTCACTCCTGCCAGCACCCGCAAAAAGCTCTAACTTTAGCCCTGAGTGCGCACTTACTGGGACGCCAGCAACACCGGCCACTGCCAAACAAGCCAGCATAGGTGGCCTCGTGTATCGTCGTGCTTTGTTGCAGGGTTTTGGGGCTGGGGACTAAAGATCTTCGGGGATTGCACGTGGCATATACAAGATTTATCAAAGACTGAACGGCGTGTAAATGAGATCTGGAGACCTTTCAGAGGTTGTAGTCGTATTGTTGGCTTTGAGAAGGTGTTGACAAAGCTGGCCTGACGGTTTGGAGTTCAGGCTCGAAGATGTTGAGCGCAGGTTCTAGATAAAGGTTTCGTCCTGGGTCTGGATTGAGTACAGTTTGGGATTGCAAGTTCGAGGCGCATGTGAGGAGTGCCAGCCTAAGCAAAATCACCCTCTCACGGCAAAAAAAAATGAACTCCCGTTCGACTCTCTCTCTCTCTCCTCCCCTTGCTTTGAAAGATGTAGGCCGCGGTTTCCTCCCAATGCCACACACAATTTGTCCAAGTATCACACTTGACAATGCCGGCTTCCATCAGGAAAGTTTGCAGCACCTGCAAGGTGACACTTGGGGAGATTTGGGGCCGTTGGGTTTGGGGCTTCATTGTGTCTTGGGAAAAGCTTGCTGGTTGGAGACGGGTTGGGGGTTAGGAAGGCATTAGCCATGGAAGCCCCAAACTTTGGGGAACCCTCAAGTTTGAGTAGACTCAACCCTGGGAAACGATGATGCCAGCAAGGGCCTCCATGAAGCTTTCGAAGCGCTCGTTCTTGAACCTGTTGCGTCGGCATACCGGGCTCTCCATGAGGGTGAATGGGAAGGAATGAACAATGGCACAACCGAATACCCCACACACAATAAGATTAGCATTCTTTCATGAAGAGGACCCTCTGAAGCTCATGTTCTGGGATGTCTCTTAACGAGTATTGCTCCCGGAGGTGTAAGTCAACTATTTCGGTACTGTAAAGCTGAAATACTTACAGCAGGGCTCTGGGGCATATTCAATGATATATATATATATAACACTCCTAATCATTCGGGCTGTAGCCTGGCGTATGAATGTGGGAACGACTACTGACGCTACTGCTGTTCTCAACCATGTTTTCTCTATCTTGTTGCCATCATGTCTGGCGACCCCTCTACAGTCACCACCGTGACATGCTCACTGATCTGTAGCAACGACCACGAACTGCTTCGTAACAACGACCACAGCGATAATTATCATTGTCATCCTCGTCGATAGTAATCTGCTTTGCATTGTCATCATCGATGCTGCTCCCTTCCCACGAAGACTCAACAATGCGCGATAGCCAGTACCTCTAGTAGACCACATGCGTCTGGCGGCCTTTTAGTTTTAGGGCTTTTGTGATGGTATTGTTCGAATGCAGGGCCTCCACCGCCTATGCCATGACAAGTTCATGCATGTGGCCACCTGCACGGACCCGAAACAAATTAGGGGCGACAGGTCTGAGGACAAGTCTTTTATTCGGGGCCCTCCGCCCTCTTCATGCAGCGCCGAAACCCCGAAGACTGACCAGAGGTTTCAGGTCTACGAGTTCAGGGCTCGTGTGTGCCCTGTGCACACCCTGTTCGATCAGCATATCAATAAATTTCAGATACAAAATTCGCTGAAGAAAAGCCTGACAGCCGAACTCAAAAGAAATGAGCTTCGGACTGCTTCTCATAAATCATCCGCTCTGGAGGTACCTTCACGCGGGCTGGATTACTGTAGATTGCTCCGCAAATCAGACGGAATCACCCTGCCCTAACTTCCTCAACAAACATGGACATGCAGCAGATTCCGTTTGGAAGAGCACCACTTCCTGCAGAGTTGCCTTTGAGGCTCCCGGGTTGTTACGCGGGGAGTGGATGTCTTTCACGCTGGGGTTCTTGCAAGCAGAAAGAACGACTCACCTGTGTCAAGTGCAAACCAAGATCACAACCCTCTTCCCTCAAGATTCTACGATGGCTATCAAACAGGCTGCAGCTACCCAAACTTCTCATGAAATTCTTCAAGTCCCTGTGCTGTTCCGGAGACAAACTCCAAAAACACTTGTCCTGAGTCCTAAGTCTAAGGACACTATTTTGGTGGGCGGTCCGTTCAAGTTTACATGGCCCCCATAAAGAGCACTGGCACTGAGCGTTTCTGAATTCAGCCTGATAAATTCTCACCTGCAAGCCTCGACTTCTTGGAATATCCCTGGCCCCGAGCTGGCGGACGAAGAAGTCACTCTCTTTCGGATGCAGCGTCGGGGGCGGAAGAAACAAATGCAGGCCTGAGCGTGGTAGAGGGATCTAATTAGCAATCTACGGAGAACGGGATATCTCCATCAGAAGCTCTGCGATTCGATGGTACTTGCTCGAAGGGCGTTGTTGGGTCCATCTTAGCCACTATTGTGAGACGAACCTTCCGGAAAAATCGCACAGATGGTCCTGGTTCCGACTCCCACGTGGGTTTCGGGGGCAAGGGTGTGTCAGATGGTAAGGCAGCGTAAGGGTCACCATTCTTCGGGAAATTGGCTGGGCCTCTGCAAAAGCGTTCAGGAGGTTGCACTACGCAGTTGACCTTTACCAGGACGGTCCACATGCTTCGGAGAAAGGTGGGTCACAAAGTGCCTGAAGCGTAGGAATGCACGGTTGATTCTCTTTTTGAGATCAATGCCTTGTTTTGCGAACCCCGTCCGCCTGTTTGGGGGAAGCTGCGCAATGGATTCAAATGCACAACTGTGGTCATGGCCTGACCTTGAGCGGGAATCCCCACTAGCACTCCAGCTTTATCCTCAAGCCTGCTGCCTCAAGTCTTCGTCAAGTGTTGGAGCCCTCTCTAAATTAAGTGCGAGGGACACAGGTAACGAGAAATACTGTTGTCCGAGCCGACCCACGTACGCGAAGATAGTAAGCACCAGAAGGGACTCTTTGAGTGGGTCGCCAGGGAGCCCTGAAGCCTGCAGTAAGCAAGTCCGAGCTGCCGAGCTCGAAGCCCCAATCCAAAACCTGAGAGCCCAAAATCAGAAAACCCAAACTCCTCACCCGCATCCCAAATTTTATCTAAACCCCAAACCCTATTTGAAGTCCTAACCAGACCCTTTCCGAAAATGCGTGCACCTTTTACTCTACTCTCCAGGTCTTCAAAGCATCTGGCGTGAGCCCGTACCACCCACGTCAGCGGAGAGCAGAGTGTCACCCTCAAAGTCCGCCCTGTCACAGGTCATATGGCTCTTTGAGATATCGTGTCATGTACCGGGATCAGCATTGGATCAGTTCATAGTACAGTACTTTCCCTTCAGTAATTTCTTTGGATATTCCGAAACGAAGGCTCTAACATCAATTCTGCAGTAACGAC